>APFE031425138.1:25002-127157 GCA_000404065.3 Pinus taeda
ATGTCCGCGCACATGTAATTTCCTTTAGAAAAATTGCCCTCTCAGAGCCGCGCACTGCCCAGAAATCCGCGCACTTGAAGGAGGCTTTTGGAGGCCTTCCTGGTGTCAGAATTAGGTGCAGGATAGCTCGTTGGAAAGGTATTTGAGTCTACTTTCCAACCCAACTGGAATTTTTCAATTTGGAGTTGATTTGACCTGTCAAAAATCAAATCTCCCAAGACTGGTTAAAAAGTGCCTAATGAGGCTGCCTCAAGGAAGAGTGTTGTTGCAGTCAACTTTTGAATGCCTTCCTCAACCCCAAATTGAGCTCATGATAGCTCATTGGAAAGATATTTGTGTCTAGTTATCATTTTACCCATCAATAAAGTCATTTGGCCAACCAAGCTAGGAGAAAACTTGATTTTCCCAGGGTCACTTCAGAGGTGCCTTTGATTCTCCTGAGGCAACGGTATTCTTGACATTTCTCTCAAACCATGACACCTGTGCAAAAAGTGAAAGAGGTTTTTCTTCTTTGGCATGTTGTGGACAAAAACCTCTCTCAGTTTTCCAAAATTCATCTCAGACTGCTCTGAAACATCATTTGAGTGAAACTTGCCCCGATGTGTGAAACAAGGAATTTGGTCGAAATGAAGCGAAATGAAGGGGATAAGGGGCTTCTAAATTCTTGGGGAAATTTTTGGGAATGGGGAGGGATGTTAGGAAGCAGGGGAAAGTGGAATCTCAGAGATTGAGTGAGGGGAAGGGGTCCAAAAGGGCAAATCACAGGCCAAACCTAGAAAAGTGCCAGGTTGTAGCTAGAAACTAGGGTTTGTGCAAAAATGAAGATTTTGGGGGATCTGAGTGTTGGGAAGTATATGATATGGTACTTTAAGGATAGGGGAAGGTGTATGAACATCAGGAAACAAGTTTTGCCATTGATTTGACCATCCAAGAGAAATTGGCTTCAAAACCCTAGGAGAGGGAAATGAACTTGCCAAGGCAAAACTGAAGCATGAACAAGACGTAAAATGACTCATTAGACACTGACATGATAATGAAAACCCTATGAATGATGATAGACTCAGCTGAATAGTGACATATATTGGCATTTGGGCAACTTTAGAAGGAGTTAAAGCAAACCCTAGACCTAATGCCTAGTGACCAAATTTTGCTTGAAAACTTTTTGAAATGACAAAATTTGACCTTAACACTCTGAAACCACTTTGTAAGAGCATATTTGATCATTGGAGGAAGGCTGGAAAGACTGACACTAACAACGTGTATCCAATGGAATACCAAGTGCCAAAGCTTTCTTCCTGAACTCCTGAGTAAACTCCTAAACATTGTTCCCATTACCTTGTCCCAAATGCTGCAAATCAATAACAAGTTGTTTCATGTATCCCAAAGGATAGAATTGCTTTCTGAGAGCTTTTAAAAACTTAGACCATGAAGAGATGATTTTACCTTTCTTCTTTACATCTATTTGAGTTTTAATTTCCCACCAGATTAACATTGTTCCACCCATTCTAAGTGTAGCTAACTGAATTTTTGTCTTTTCGTCAGAAATGTTTTGAATGCAACAATACACTTCTAACTGCTTAATTTAGTTATCAAACTTTTCAGGATTCATTTTTCCATCATAAATAGGTAGCTCAAATTTTACATCAAGTTTCAAAAGAGATGATTTCTTAGGTTTCTTTTTTGATTCAAAATCAAAACTGGAAGAAGAAGAAGAAGAAGAAGAATATGATGATGATGGAGATGATGGAGGAGGAGGAGGTTTATCAACCTTGTTTTTTCCCTTGTCCTTATTCGATGTCTTTGAAGAAGAGGTTGCATCTCTCACATTCTTATCTTCATAGAGTTCTCCCAACATCTGTTTCATGCTCAAAAACTCTTTATGAAACTGTTCCTCGCTCATCTTCTCTTCAGGAGTTTCACCTACATCAGATCCTGTCATTGTCGATTTATGAGCGAATTTTCGCTTCCCAATCTCTGGATCAAACTCCTCAAGTGTTCCTTGTCCACGTCATGACTTAGACTTGGTTAACATTCATCGGAAAAAATTCTATGAAACACAAACTACTCTGATACCAAATTATATGATATAATATTGATCATAAACTAAATTGAAGTAGAATTGATTATTTGCCAACAGTGAATTGATCGTTAACTATAAGTTTGAATGTGGAAGACTGAAGGAAAGAAATTGATCCAAGACTTAATCAAGAACTTAAGAAGCATAATTAAACAGGAATTTTAAGCAAAAATAGATATAGAAGACAACAAACATTGATTATGGAGTTCGTCCTTGATGGACTATGTCTCTGGGTCCGCTTTCAATATGGGTGTATTCTTTATTAGGACTGATCGAAAGAGGCCTTTTACACAGAAAAAAGCACCAAACTGAATGTGCACACAGGCACTTCTGGTTTCTGTCAACAAAAATATCTCTCTCATAGCTTTCCAATGCCTATCTCGATTCACAATTCCGCCTCTGGACGACCAAGATACATTGAAAACAACAACTGCCTCTCTAGCTCAACATCTGCATACAAGTATCAAAATCACTCTAATTCCCCTTCTTCATGATAAAAAGGATGAATTTATAACCCCCTTAGGTTCATTCTAACTCTTTATGGGATAATCTTGGCAGGTATGGGCTGCATTAAAGGTTTATTGGCCTCGGCTTTCTCACATTGTGACATTAGGCATTAGTTACATGGTGGGTATTGTATTGCAAATAACATAAAACCAACAAAACAAACCCAAAAATGACTTTGGATACCTCCAAACCCACTAACAGTCAACCGAAATCGCGGAAATCCTGGACTGCTAGCATGTGACCAATCACGGTCTAACCATAAGTTGCCACCTGCACGGTCACCCACTAGTGGTTCTGGCTAACGATGTGACCAAATGTCCACGTGACAGATATGTTCTCGATTGTTGCGGTCTTCCAAACTACGTTCCCTCTAGACTGTTCATTTTGCCTGGCAGTCTTCCTTACCCTCGCAGTTGCATTCTTTCGATTATTCACATGTTCGACTGTTCCGATACAGTTTCCACGCGGTTAACTGTGGATTATAATTGTATTGATTTTTAATATATAGTCCGAAATGGGTTTTTGTGATGATACGGTATTACACCATATTTTAATATTGATCCTTAGGACTTTAGCTTTAGTTCTAAAGTTAGGAATTTAGCTTATGGTTAAGTTAGGAACATTAGTTTTCATAAAGACCTTGCCACCTTAGCTAGGTTTTTGCACCATAAATAAAACCCATTACAAACAACTTGTCACATTACGACATTTAATCATCAAACACCATAACAACAATTTGGACCATGAAGAACTGAAGAACACTGGCAAAACTGATGAAGTTGAAGCTAACTTGAACTCTCTGGATACACTCGACTGACAAGATCCTCCTGGATCAAAGGGAGCATAAATGTGCCTAATATTTTGCCTAAGAGCAGGGAGTGGATCACTATTCTTTGTTGTGTCAATATAATTGGTTCTTCAATCCCAGGATTTTATCTATTCAAAGTTAAAACACAACGAAAA
The DNA here is from genome assembly GCA_000404065.3 of Pinus taeda. Lineage (NCBI taxonomy): Eukaryota > Viridiplantae > Streptophyta > Pinopsida > Pinales > Pinaceae > Pinus > Pinus taeda. The sequence continues at coordinate 28,550 of APFE031425138.1, forward strand.
AACTATATACAAAACTGTGAATTGGGTGCATGCATGGATGACAAAGGAACTATTCGTGAATTGGATTTTTCACTTTGTTGCATCTGTACCAGGTGGTGTCTCTCCTGAAAACATACACCTATTGGTTTTAGATGGCCATGGAAGCCACATGGTTGTGCATACTATTGTGGAGGAGAACAATTTGGGCATTGACCTATTAACGTTTTTGGCTCATACCACTCACAAATTGCAACCCCTTGATGTCAGCCTATTTGGGTATTTCAAGAACTATTTCAGGGCCAAGTGAGCTTCGTGGATGGCAAAGAATTCATGGGTGGAAGTAAAGAGGTTTGAACTAGCTGAGCTTGCAAGTAAAGCATTTAAAATGCCTCTCACATCTTCTAATATCAAGGTTGGATTTAGGAGGACTAGTATATGGCCACTTAATGTTGGTGCTCTTATGCATAATAATGGTTGTAGCCAAGCATTTGATATGGAAGGTCAAGAAGCAAATAACTTACAAGACCATGTCGATGGTCAAGAAGATGTTGCTACTACTAAAGGTATATGTCCCTTTCTAAATGGCACTTCTATGGTGATGATGATGAATGTGTGCGTGAGACACAATTCAGTCATGAACCAACTGTCAATATCACGGAGGTTCTCACATGCATTGAACCACTGACCAATTCTTCATGTGATATTCCATATGAGGTAGTTGATCAAGCGAATGAAAATGCAAACTTGATTTCAAATGATAATGAAACAGGATTAAACAATGATAAATTGAGCAGGATTAAACAATGATAAATTGAGCATGCCAAATCAGGTAAGCCCACCATCATGGTTGTAAGAGGCCATGATGAATATGAACACACATAATGTGTCTACCACCAAAGAGGAAAGCATGGACATGCCTTCACAACCATCAGAGTTGAACACCAAATTTTTTCATTATTTTGTGGACAATGGATCACTAGAAGAGAAGCCTATTCAGCATGAAGTACCTAAAGAATACAACAATGGGGACCGATCAGTTATCCCAGAGGTTGAAAGCCAAGTGCTAGGTCCTGAGGAGCATGGGACATCAAAGAAGAGAATACTTGGTGCATTCCTAAAGCTACTAGTTAGAGAGTAAAGGCCTCATCAAGGCACTCAACATTATATCGTCTTCATTTGGGGAGGAGTTCATAGTTGCTCACATCTAAATATTATATGAATTTATTGTTTGAATTTATTGTTTGAATCTAAACATAAAAAAAATGAAATTCGGGAATCTAAAAAGAGAAATAAGGAGTTGGCCAAGGAAAATAGGATTGTAAGGATTACAGTAGCAAAATCTCGTGCAAAGGAAAGGTTGGAAAGAAAAAAAGAAAGGGAACATAAGGAACATAAAAAAAATGGTAAGGCAAGAGAGGGAGGAAAGAAAGGTTAACATGTGTTTGAAAAAGGAGGAGTGGTGACAAGCAGGGAAGACTATGGTCCAAGCCAATTTGAAGCAAATAGGATGATGTCCAACACGTTGGACCACATTTCAGAGCACACAACATGATACCAAGACCTGATTAACATCCAAGTGCCCTGCTATCAACCAGGGGTTATTCCCACCTCTTATACCCCTACCAATGCAGGTTTAAATCCTAACTATGTTTATATGACACCTGCACTCAGTGCTAGGGTTAGTAACACAAGTGGACACTTGGTCTACTCAGTCCCTCCATGGCTACAAGGAGGAAATTGGAGTCAAGCATATGGCAACATTCAAGCACATCCTAGTCAACCAATCTTGGGTAGTCCACCATACTTGGGCCAAGCAGGCAACTCAACAGTTTTGGGCAATGTGGGAAATGGAGGCCATCAAACATAGGGGTACCATGACATAATTTTTGTAACCACATCGCAATGTAAATTTTGTAAGGATGCAATATGTTGATTGGTTTAATAGTAGAAGCTACACTTCGACATAGTTAAGGATTATCTAGTTCATCATATTGAGGATTATAAATAATAAAAAGTACCATTCTATTCTACGCAGTTACATCCAGTTTTACTTGATTTGAGAATGTTTTTTAATGGTCATTGTGATGATCAAGGAACAAAGGTAGATTAACTAAATTCAATAATTTGAACTCTATTGGGATAATATGATCTGTAGATAATTCAACTCTATTGGGATAATTTGATCAAAGTTAGATAAACTGAATTCAAGAATTTGAACTCCGTTGAATTTGAATTTGAATTATAATATGAAAATTATTTTTATTTCAATGTGAGGTTTTTATGCTTCTTTCAATCATCAAAATATACTCTTTTATTTAGAGAAAGTCACTAACTCTAAAGTATTGAATGGTTTAGTTTAATGCTTTCCTTGGAAGATTTAGTTTATGGTTTTGTTAGGAGTCAGCAACAACAACATTTTTAGGCATCTTATTGCTAACCAACTTTTCTAGTTTGAATCACCCAGTTCCATACAACAACATACAAGCATGTGTGGATCCATTAAGTTGACCTTTCTGGGAAAATAAGGTAAAATACTAAAATCTAAAGCCCTAAAGCTAATTCTAAGCACCTTCTATGATGAATCTGCAATCACTTTTCTCTATTGCAACCACATATGGTGGTTGTATCTCCTCCTCACATAATTTCTTGGCCTTGAAAAACAAATATACTTCCAAACCTTTCTCTAGCACCATGAATATACAACTCACAACGCAAGCATTTAAACCATTAGGGGAGTGACTTCATTACCCAAATTGAGAAGAGGGAGGGAGAGACTAAAGAAAGTGAAGAAAATCACATGTATTTAGGAAGTTAAATCTAACAAACAAACAAACGATCTAACAACATTTTATTGATAACAAATGGTAACAATTTAAATGTATTATACCGTTGACAACTGCTAATAATTCAAATGAATTATACTTCTAACAATATTATTCTGCTAACAATTGCTAACAAAAAGTATTATATTATCAATTACACTAGTAACATAATCATAATCCAATCAAGTACTAATCATAATCCAGAATACTGATAACATGTACCCGCCATACCCTCCAACACAAAAACCATAAACTCTAACTCACTGAAAATAATATACCAACATAGCCACACGACATCAACTGCAAACTAGTACCATATCAACCTGAAAAGAAAAACACCACCCAAACAATCTCAGCAAGATCATTGCCAAGCCAATTAGCAACACCAAAAACGCCAACAAATTGGAATGCACCACTAGATCCAGCCACAGTGCCAACGAACCACCTTGAAATATCTAGAGAAGACTAGAGATCTAGGATGATATGAGCATTTTACAGAATGTTTTGCACTAACTGGATTTTCCACCTAGGGCTTGACTGATGTCTTCATGAGAAAGTATGACAACCATAAATAGAAAGATTGCACACTACCCAGGTCAATCTTAGAATAAGCAACAATAAACCTTCTCACATACAGAGCAGTATAATACACTAAACCCCAGCATTGAGCATGCAAACAAAATAAATTATCACAACCAAAACACCAAAACACCAAAACTACAACACATTTGTGACTTGCTTATTTTCATTTATATTCTGGAAATTATTCATACTTTCATGAAAACAATAAGATATCTGATATACGATGGATTAATTCTCGTGTTTAAAGGTATAGAAAATATCTTTAACCCTGTTTACTTACAAAATTTCAATCAAGACCATGATTTACTAGATTCCTCTATTCTTAAGAGATTCAAAGTTGAATTACTTTACCCCTAAGCGTAAATTCAAGAACATACTTAAAATATTAACTATTGTACTCTAGATAGTAGGATGTAAGGCTAAGTTGAAATTATAACAAAGTTATAAGATGCCCGGGTGCCTCTTGTAGCTGAGGATACCTCTAGGAGAGAATACAATAAATTTCTACAACATCATAAATGGCATCATTGTCAGGGATGCACAAAGGAAGAATTTCCTTGGGGAGAACGGTGATATTATCCGTTTGAAGTTGTGAAGCTACACAGGAATGACTTAAAACATTCACTTGGCAACTCCATTGGAAGAAACTTGGCTCCAAAGAGACACACAAGATCAAACCCTATTCTCACATACAAAGAAGTATAATACACTGAAACCTAGCACTAAGCGTGCAACCAAAATGAATTATCACAACCCGAACACAAAACCTACCAAAAGAACAAAAAATACTACCAGAATAAATTATCACAAGCATTCGACCTTCCTATATTATGCAACAAATCAGCGTAAAAAAACACACTTTTGATACACAAAAGACTCGACGCATAGAGTCTTCATGCTTCAAACACCACAATTTACCAAACCCCACAATTTACACAAAACCCACAATTTATACAAAACCAACAAACTAAAAGTGATAAAAAACATAGGCAAGTAAGCTCAACAAAGGCCCAATAATCCATCTAGTTAAATGTGTTTAAAAACATAGGTAGATATAGGCTGGTAGGACATTATCCTACCTTCCAGGTCTCGTTTCGTTGGCTTTCTCAATGCCAGCGCGTCACATGAATGCCAGATGCTCCATAAACCATAGCTCCAACTGTAAATCAAACAGTGACCTACAAGGCAGGCCTTCCATGGGGTTAGACATCCAAAAACCTGCATAAAAAAAAAAAAAAACAAAAATCTCCAGTGTCGCTCATAAACATACTATTTTACTTGATAAAACCCTTCGGAGAATGAAACCGCTTAACCAACACCGAGCCGAGCTAAATTTGCCACAGGGACGAGAGTATATGAATACCCAGACTAATACACCATACGGGGAAGAAAAATATTCCAATAAACCAAATCAAACTCTAGATAATAACCTCTTGAAAAAGCAACATAAATACCCCATAACCCGTTATTTTCAACGCCAAGGACAAGTATGGTTGCGAGGGGCATTGCAGTAGTGCCACGCAAGTAACCGGGACCAAAAATGTACAAGAAATAGGCCTGAACAGAATAAGGCAGTAGTTGAATGAAGGCTTCGGCAAGTGACCACCAGGTTAACCTAACGCACCCTAAACCTATTGAACTGGTCCCCACATACGAGTGAAAGGTGTTTGCAAGTGAAGGAGAGGTGTCATACAACACCTTCGCAGGTTGGTGTGGCATTGTTGAGCTTCCAGCTGGACCCATTCAACTAATGATGTCCCTCCCGTAGTTATTTAAGTAATGATTTGAATATTTGAATCTCATTGACATGTCAAACCAAAGAGCCACCCACTTTTTATAGAAGTGAAATCAATACAAATACAAATAGATGCCTACGATAAGGAGGATGAGGAGTGGATCAATTCCATTAGCCTCTACAACTCTTTTTTATTTAAAGATTTGTGTTTTAAATTTTAAAATTACTTGGTTCTAGGAGGAGATTTTGTTTTTGCTCCTTTCTCACTAGTTGAATTGTATTCGATTAATACTTTTGTGCTTAATTCATAACTTTTACTTTGTGTGCAGTCACCAATGGAATAACTTTCTATTGATTTATTTCTTCCTTTCGATATATAAAAAGAGCATTTAACAGTACCATGGCCCTGTCTTTGGCAGTGCAACACTTGCAGGCTGATAACATTTACAATTTGCTTACAAGGTTCAGAATTTTAGTAATTTCTCATGAAGCTAATGTGAAAATTATATAAAACTAATCAATCCATTTGAATTTATATATTATAGATCCATTACCGAAGAGATATGTTATTACCTTTCCTAGTTCATTAGTTCTCTAATATTTGGAACAATGTCAGAGAGTGTGACTTCGATTTGGGTGGGAAAGGAACTTTATTATTCCAGCCCGAGTCAAACTTGGGGTTGACCTAGTTTGAGTGAGTTTAATTAGCTATTCATAATGGATCAAACTCTACTTTATATTTTTCAGATTTTCCCCATGTTTTTCTTAATCAGATTCAAATTCTTGAATCTTTTATTTCACCTAGTTTTCCCCTAGAGTTTGGTAACTTTGATTTGGAATATATGTTTCTATGTCCTAACCAAGGCCCTATTCTTTGAGATTGTCCACTGAGGATTGTTTGAAATGTTGAATGAGAAAAATAAAACATAAGGAGTCACATGCCATGTCATTCTTGACTATTTAGGGAGGCCCTATTCTTTGAGATTGTCCATTGAGGATTGTTTGAAATATTGAATTAGAAAAAGAGAACATAAGGAGTCACATGCCATGCCATTCTTAACTATTTGGGGTTTGCAGTTAGTGAAGAAATCAATTATTTTTAAGGAAAAATTGATTCTTTTTATTGGTAAAATCATGTTGATTTTAGATTTATGGGTTAAATTGACATTTAATTAGAAGAATTGGCGGTAGATTTGCTCAGATTGATATATTTTATAAGAAAAAAAAATTATATTGAAATACTTGTATTATGATATATTTCATAAGGCACATTGGTAATTGGCATTTTATTGTTGTTTTATGCACAAAATTCACATATACAAAAACACAATGACATGCCACCATGTGGCTCTTGTTATAATCATGAGTTGAAAACACAATTTTGTTAAAAGAGGATAAGATTATTTTATACTAATTAATTAATAAAAAAACATTAAACATGATAAGATAAGTAATATCTACAATTGTAAAATAAGTAATATGTACTTTAGAGAATAATTCTACTATGTAGTAAAGACTAGCATTTTAATTTATTTTCATGGTAAATAACCTGGAAATGATTTTCCAAAAGTGAAGACGTCTTTACCTATCTTCCTTGTTTACAAATTTCTTGAGAGATTCATTCACCATATATTTTAATATGGTAATTGTGATATTTCCATTTGGTCCATTTACAATTATGCATAAAAAATCATAATGATGGGATGGTGGAATTAACCTAAAATAATTGTCTCATAATGATGGGATGGTGGAATTAACCTAAAATAATTGTCTCTCTTTAGAAGTATGCTTTGTAAGATACAAAAGAGAATACCAACCCATTGAATCTATTCATATTTAAATTTCTCCATATAAGCTTGATATAATAGCTTCATAAATTCTCACATGGACGAATCGATCAATTCAAATGTTGCAGCTATTTGGTCATTAATGGGTGGGGCAATGTATGCCACCAAATGGATAATGTACTTGGTGCCCGTTGGATAATGTACTTGGTGAAATCGGACAGGAGCCATAAAATTCCCCGTCCATTAATGACCTAGTAGCTACGTATATATTTTTAGTCATCTTTTTGTAGGAATGTGACGGATATTTATTTCCACTATTGAAGTTATTGAAAATTGACTTCAAGGTGAGGTGATTTAAAAGTTATATTTATTTTTTAGTTTTTTTAATAAGTTATAGTGATATAGTTGTATTTTCGAAATATATTATAGTGATATGGATGCTTTTGGGATAGGTTTTGAGAATTTTAATTTAATTGTGACTCAGTGTTAAGTGGATAATAGAGATTTGACCATCTCATAATATGAAGTATTATATAAAGAATAAGATTTAAAATTTTCCATGATATAAAATATTATAGAAAGAGCTAAATCAAAACCAACAAAAATATAATTTTAATAATAAAAAATATAAAATTACATATATATAGTTATAGTAAAATTTATTTAAAAATATAATTTTAATAATAAAAAATTACACTTAGGCTTAAAACCATTTAAATTCTAAATATCCTTATTATCCCTGCCGCAAGGCAAGTATTACGCATTCGAAATGTGTTTGACCATGAATTAATTCGTGTTTGAAAAAACAATTAAACAACATTTTACAAAGTTCTCATTATAAGTCTCATTCTGTAATTTATATCTTTGGTCTGCAATTGATTTTTGAGATTATCTCTTCGGCTGGATTATCAAGGTGGATCTCCCCGATAGTGATATAAGCTATTTATGTAGTTGCAATATAAACTTAGTGGTGGATCTTGCATGGTGATGATGTAAACTCTACGTCTGAATTAAAATTTGCGGCAAATCTTTAGTTTTTAGGGTTATAATCTACAATATATCTTGCATAGTGATATAAAATCTTTGATTGGACTACCTCAGTGCTATGGTTTATAATGTATATCTTTAGAGAGCAATCAATTTTCTAAGATTATCTCTGTGATTAGATTATTTCAGCGCTCCATTTTGCAACATGTCTCTGAGGTGGAATATTAACAAGAAAAGTAGCATAGTGAGACTGGGCGAACCCTTAAATCCCTCTGTTATGGGTGAACCATAAAGACGATCAAAGGAGGTCATATATTTTTGTTCGAGTTTCTATGGATTCTGGTGGGAGTCTCTCAGCTTTGTAGTATATATATATATATATATATTTATTTTGCATGGTTTGAGGCAACACATATAAACTCTGAGGCCGACAATGCACATGAGGGGGCACTCAAAAATAGATCAAGGGTTTGAGAGTAGAAACGAGAGATGAATGGCATGTGCACTGTCATTTTTTTATGATCCGTGACAAGCGGACTTCCAAAATCACTTCGTACCAATAGCTAGGAACTCCTGAAAAAAACAAATCGAACCCTTCATTTGGTTTCCTCTCAAGTTGTTGTTATTTTTCTTGTTGAGGACGAGAGGCAGGACATATGTATAGAGCCTGTTTGATGGGGTGGACTAGGAAAGCATTGCCAATGGACTGACAAAGTAGATCTCACACAAGAATGATCTTAGATAAAAAAAACTGAGGCTCGTATATAACTTCTGAGGAAACATATCTCGTAAAAGTCTAAGAAAATGTATATAATGGCTGATATTTTTGTATGAAGCTCACATATAATTTCTGAGGCCTTGTACCACTAACAGTTGCATACATTCCCACTTACTCTCCTCTTGTTAAGTTTTTCTTATTTCCACTATGAGTACTTCTCCTCATCTTTTTAAACCACCCTCTAAAAAAGGGATACCAAGTAAAACCCTAGAGAGTCTTTATGAGTACATTGAATCTTTAGAAAGATGAAGAGAAGAAAGAGAAAAACATTTTAAACTAGAATTAACTACAATGTTGGACAATAACCACAAATCGTTAGAAAATAAAATACTGTCACTTGAGACTAAACTCCAAGGCATGAAAGGTATAATTCAAGAAATCGAACATAGAAAACAAGTTATGGTTAAAGAAAATGACACTTTGAAAAGAAAGATTAAAAATATAAAAGAACACCTACATAATAACTCAACCCTAAATAACACAGAGAATAAATTAGATATTAAACCCATAAAAGAAGAAATTAATAAACTAATTGTACTCGATTATGGGCACCACAAAAGTGCCTTACAACTTATAATTTTTGGTATAGAAGAACAAAACAATGAAGACACATTAGAATTAGTTAAAGAACAATTAAAGACAAAATCTCAAATTCAAACAATTTATCTCACCGAAGCAATAAGGGTAGGAAAGATATTTGACCATAAACATAGACTAATCCATGTCAAGGTGAGTTGTAATGGCCATAAATTAGATATACTTAGGAAATCCCCAAGCCTAAAAGGAACAAGAATCTTTATAAATGAAGATCTCATTCCAGAAGACCAAGTTGAACTTAGGAAAGAAGTACAAAAGGTCAAGGAAGCAAGAAAAGAAGGTAAAGGGGCAATCATTAGGAATAGAAAAGCTATTATTAGAGACAGAGTCCCAAACATGAGAATAAATAGGGAATAACATCACTCTGGATCCTCTTATGGAATTGTCGTGGTTTTCCATTGTGTAAAGGTCCTATGTTAAGTTGGATCCCAAGCGAAATTGATCTTATTCTTTTAGTTGAAACTTGGGGGCATGACGAATCTAGGGTCCCTCACCTTGACAAGTTCACTCTTTGGTTTGCCTGGAATAAGAAATCCTCTAGGATAGTTTCTGTGGTATAGTCTATTACATTAGGAACATTGTTTCCTCTCACATCCGACTTCATAAAACTGACCCCTTCAATCAATACATTTGGATCGAGATCTTTAATTCTACAACCAATAGGATTTTTCATGCAATCTGCTATTTCACCCCTATCAACTCTACATCCTATAAGAAAAACAACCTGAATAAGAATTGTCCTTTCAATACCTTAGAAAAAGGCATCTACAACCTCAGGAATGAAGGCAATATCCTTTTTCTTCAAGACTTTAACGTTTGAACTGCTACTAACCAAGCCATTATGTTAAGTAAAAACTCTAACCCTGAACCCTTATGGCTTCATGAAGATAGAAACTTAGCTAATAGATTCAAGAGAAAATCTGAAGACATAATCGAGAAATTATTTGGCACTGAGCTCCTAAAACTTTGTAGTTCCTAGGACCTAATCATTTGTAATGGTATTAATAAATGACCTCTCTTTGGTTAGATGACATATTTCCATGGGTTGGGTAGTAGCATCGTGGATTATGCGAATTCCGACATCCATGTCCTCAACCATATTACAAAATTTGAGCTTCTCAATGGGTATGATCTTGACTCTGATCACAGATCTTTATCTTTATCCCTCAATCTTATTATGCATATCACCCACATGCAAGAGAATAGTGAAAGAAAAAGTCGCATCCACTTCGATAGAAGTAATGTCGACCTTTTCTTAAGGGATTTGGAAAGGGATTTAGGCTCCCTGAATTATAATAATAGCATTGGTAAAATCTATTACCATTTTACTACTACCCTTTCCACCACCATTACAAAATTCTCTAATAAGACTTCATATAACATAAATAATAGAACTTCCAATCCTTGGTATGACAATGACTGTAAAATTTCTAGGAAAGAAATCAGAAACACCCCTAATGAAAGAATTAAGAGCCAGAATATAAGTATATACAAATCTCTCATTAAGAGGAAGTAGAGGTCATATATTAATAAGAGACAAGAGCATATTCTCCACCTTTCTAAAGTTGTGTCCAAAAAGTTTTGGCGGAATGTACTTGTTCTTAAAACTAAAGATAATCATTCTATCCCCCTAGAAAATTGGGATAAATATATTAAGAAGTTGTATGACTCTCTGGACACCATGGGAACCATCTTAAACACTCCTATTAAGGATGATATTTTTTATTTGAAAGACATTGACTCTAGGATTAATAATCTCGTTAATGGTAAAGCCAAAGGTATTGAAGGTTACCAAGCTGAGATCTTTAAAATGGGAAAATATATCCTCATTCCTCATCTTCACAAGCTTCTCAATTTGGTTGTAAAGCCTGGCTTCCCTAAGATTTGGACACAAAGTCTTATTGTGCCTATCTTCAAAATTTTGGAAAAATGTTTTCCCTCTAACTATAGGACCATTATGATTAGCCACATCCTAGCCAAGCTTTATGGGCTCATTCTGGAAAATAAGCTTAGCATTTGGCTTGAGAGCCAGGGTAAAAGCACTAAAGGGAAAGATGGTTTTAGGAGACATCGCTTGACCATCGCGCACCTTCTCACCCTAAAGATAATTTGCAGAGGAATGTCGTAATAGTAAAATTGATCTCTTTTGTAGTTTTGTGGACTTTAGAAAATATTTCGACATTGTCCCCCAAGAAAAGCTCTGGGAAAGGATTGAAGAGATCATGGTTCCTCCTAAACTAAGGATTGCTGTGATCTACCTCTATGACGCTGTCATTTCCAAGTTTAATACCAAAGAAGGGTGTTCTAGAGATATTAAATGTAATATTAGGGGTTAAGCAAGGTTGTTCCTTTTCCCCTACCCTTTTTGGTATTTACATCGATAAACTAGAGGAGTGTCTGGAGACTGCAAGCTGCAAAGGCACTAAGCTCGATGGTATTATCATTACTCTTATTCTTTATGCTAATGATATCATTCTTCTTGCAAGGAGCCATGATGACCTAGACAAGAAGCTTAAGACTCTTCATGTATATTGCTCCAAGATGGGTATGGCAGTTAATACTGACAAGACTAAAGTCATGATCATTAAATCCAAAAAGATCACCCATGGTAGTTTTGTTTATGATAACCATTTTCTTGAGCAGGTTTCAACTTATAAATATTTGGGTATTGAATATGCAAGATATATTGTAGATCAGAACCCTAAAAACTAGAGATACACTGTAAATTTTAATTCAGCCACAGAGTTTATATCACCATGCAAGATTTGTTGTTGAGTTTATATTGCAACTGCATAAATAGCTTATATCACCATCACATAGATCCACCGTGATAATATAGTCGAAGAGATAATCTCAAAAATCAATTGCAGGCCAAAGATATAAATTTCAGATTGAGACAATTGCTTATTATGAGCTTGAAAACAATTGTAAGTCAGCTGATCTTTACATTTGGAGTAAAAAAAGGTTCCTCTTTGACACTCTCGTCACCCTTGTTATCTTATACGAATGTGAAGTTTGGGGGTGCAGTATATCTAGGGAGTCGTGGAGAAATATTGAGATGATCTAAAAGCAATTAATAACATATAACCTCATGATCAAGGGAAATAATCCCTATCCTATCCTCTTGATCAAAGCTGGCTTGTCCCCATTAAAAGTGCGGTTATGTTTAGATATCTGATGTATAAGAAGAAGCTTCATAATATGGAATCAAAGAGGCTCCCAAAAATTGCTTCTAACTTTAGTCAAATCCCCCACCTGCGCCTCAAGCGCGGGTGGCATTAGGATGCTTATTCTTGGCTCAACCATTGGGGGATTAATCCCTATCCTATCCTCTTGATCAAAGCTGGCTTGTCCCCATTAAAAGTGCGGTTATGTTTAGATATCTGATGTATAAGAAGAAGCTTCATAATATGGAATCAAAGAGGCTCCCAAAAATTGCTTCTAACTTTAGTCAAATCCCCCACCTGCGCCTCAAGCGCGGGTGGCATTAGGATGCTTATTCTTGGCTCAACCATTGGGGGATTAAGAAGGAGATCATCATGGGAAGCAAGGACAATATCAAAGATACTATTACCTCTAGTTTTAAGGACAAGATGTGGGATGTTAAGGAGATGGAGGGTAAAAGCAAGCTAAGGTACTATAAGGAGGTGACCAACCCCACCCTTGATAACCATAATTATCTCTCTATCTTGACTAGCACTAAGAAGAAAATGAGCATCGCTAGGATTAGAACTAACTCTCATGAGCTTCAGAGTGAGACCGGACGGTGGTCTACTCCCAAGACTCCCTAGGACGATAGAATTTATCATATTTGTGATACTAAGAAGGTGGAAGATGAAAAACACTTCCATTTAGACTGCCCAACCCTTTCCCACATCCGCCCTCAATTCCCTATCATTAGCCACACCTCCAATATTCTTGACTTATTAAGCCAACCCAATTACATTGATCTTGGAATGCTTCTTTCCCTGCTCCATGATCATAGAAACAAGATTTTGAAGGATGACAATTAGACTTTCTTTTCTTGAGGTCCGATAAACCACATTGATCCTAGTGGACATTAATCATCATCATCATCATTTTACAAATATTTTATTTTGCTTTTATTTACACTTTGATTAGTTATGTTTTTTATCATCTTATTAAATAATGATGACAAAGATAAAAGTAGCACAAACAATATATTCTATATTATTATATATGAATGAGGAAATTACACACATATTTATACAATCAATAGTCTCAAGATAGGGATTCTATCTTGGACATACACTAGTGTGGTTGAGAGATTCTCTCAACCACACACTAAACTAGGAGAAACTAAATTCCTATTATATAGGAACAAACTCCTGAAATGGAGAATTACAACCATAGACAAGTAGGAATTAATTATTTCCAACTCCCCCCCTTAATGAATACTTGTCATGATAGTCAAATTCACCAGCATCAGGCGAATTGCATGTACAAAACTTTCAAAAAACAAAGAGGGATCACTTCCAAAAAAGAAAGAAAGATCAGTGCCTTTCTAAGCCAAATATTCATGTCCAAATAACAATCGCAAACAGTTGCGCTGATTGCGCCTTTCGACGCAACTTCCAGATAGAAAAGTGCACCAACCCTCTTATGCTCAGACACACCAATATCTGAGACCGTGAGCCAGGTGTTACTGCAGTCCACCTGCTCCTACGAGCACAAAGATGACGTGTACACATTAGCCACTCAGGCAATATGCCACCACCGGGCAAGTCCGATCTACCACCATCGGGAAAATCCGCCAACTTTAATATGCCACCACCGGGCAAATCCACCAACTTCAATATGCCACCACCGGGCAAATCCACCAACTTCAATATGCCACCACCGGGCAAGTCTGATCTGTCACCACCGAGCAAATCCGAAACTTAAATGTGCCACCTCCGGGCAAATCGTGTAGCCACTAAGACTCTATATGTGATTTCTGGCTCACCATCACTTTACAGTGACAAAAGATGGTTTCAGGCTGACCATAAACCATTACAAAGTGGTTTTAAGATCACCACGAACTTTCAAATGCCTTTACAAGGCTTACATTCCATACTTCAATATTTGGAATTTCTGGGTACATACAATGACTATTACAACATGCTAGGGAGTCTATTCCACAAACCACACTAACTCAAACAAACATCTACTTTGTTGTCCACCATAACCGTTGGTCATTGCTCCTCTAGTGTCACTATTGCACAAAATTAATATTTGGTGCAATTCAACCTTATTACCCACCACATAGTACATTTGCATCATCTTCTAATTTAATTGTCTTGGATTTACTTGCATGATTTGTTAGAGTAGCTAATTCTAACAAAACCACTCCATTGAGTTAGCTAAACTCATTGCTTATAATTCCAAAACATTTATAAATACCATATCTTACCGTTGTAGTGGCAGAATATTACCAAAGAAACTCAAACCCAACTGTTATGGCTCGTCCATCACCACACTAACTGGCACTCATTTCAAACTGATGGCTTCCATAACGCTTTTCCAAGTAAAAGTAATCCTCCGCCCAGACTTTCTCTGCCACGAGAAATCCATATACAAGGCAAATCATAAGAAGCCCTTCGTTTTTCTAATACCAAACAACGAGATACATCAACTCTTGCCCTCCTTCTAGCGCTAGCATGGGTTGGTTCAATCTCATTATCGAAAGCTTTCATGCATTGTCTAACCAACTGCCTCACCTTTGGACATCCATGAGATCCACCCACAATCTCAAGAGGCTTATTGCGGTCTTTGCTCCTTTGCCCTGATGGTGACAGGCAAGGTGTTGACGAGGTTCTGTAGAGTCCTCTTGTCAGCAAAAGTGGGGAATCATTCCGCACTTCATTAAAGTCATGTTCGAGCACCACATCTCCAAACGTAAGTGCACTCTGCTTAGTTGGCAGACACAGAGCAACCTACAGTTTCTTCTTGATTGTTTGTACTCTATCATCCCTGTCTACTTCTATGCCCAAAACAAAGTCCGTCTGCACAAAAAAGTCGCCGAAGTCCCATTTCTCTTCTGTACATACTAGTTACTTCACCATAAACTCTATCAGGAATTGGAACAGGTACTTGAAGGCGCACTGGACAAGAGTTAGAAGACATTATTGCAGACTGAAGAAAAACAATTCGAATGTGCCAGCAACTCAATATTGCTGATTCCCAAAAAACAATAATCACCCAAGGTTGGAAAGTTACTAACTGGAAGAAACTCTTTCCAACCGAGGGCAACAGATCCTATGTCATCAACAGGATGAGTTGAAATGGAAAGCCACTCTCAAAAGTTCAGATTTTCAAATCCCCTGGTCAACTTCCATATATGAAATGCCTTACTGAAATAAAGATCGAAAATCTTGCATATCGCCCAACGACGACATATTTGCAGAGGAGGAGGCCGAGAAAAAAAAAGGAGGAGGAGAGTCCCCCTTCTACACAATAGCCTCAATTCAATAGGAGAGCCAACAGTGCTTGAAGATCCAGAGAAAAAAAAATTACTTTATATACACACAGATCCAGAGAGAGACAAGCACAGAGATACTTTAGGTCTAGAACCAGCGAGAAAGATGGGTTTCATACCAGGACCATCAATTGGAAAGATGGGTTTCCTGTGTGCGCTCCTGAGATCCGGGACCAAACTGACCGCAAGCCTCACGGGGGGAATGAGATGTAGTGTCTTCGATTCCACCCCAAACATGGACATAACGCAATCGCGAAGCTCGCAATACTTTCGGCGTCGATTTGTTGCATCGTCTGATGGTTGCCGAAATACCCCACATAACCTGAACATAAATCGTCCCTCGGATTGACATAGAGATAGGGAACCCACAGGCACAGGGTGAAGAAGGCATTGTGGGACTCTGAGAGGCTGCGCTTGTCCTTGAGCACCAAGGCCAACCAGGCATCCACCAAGGTGGTTGCGATGTGGAGACCGCGCTTGGCCTTTTTGTCCCTTATTCTTTCCACTGGAGCCGACACGAAGGGCGGATTGAGGAGATGGGCTTCCAGGAAATGCCCCTCCTCCGCCATCTGCCTGCTCACGAGCATTGCCATGGTCGCCCCGAGGGAATGCCCCCGATCCATACAACTGCAACACTCAACGTGGTTGCTATTCTAAGAAGCTTGACCACATAGTCCAACGTCCCTCCAGACCGATATATGGGATTAGTATAACCCATGATAGCCCTCTTCTTCACCACTGATATTTCTCTGCAAACAACAAGGATTCAAGATCCTCTATTATTCTCTGCGAAATCCTTCGCTATACTCAGCAAGGTCCCACCTGCAAAGCAACATAGCAGATCCTTCGCTATTCAATTCAACGACCAAAAATATATCACTGCTTCTCCCAAACTCAGACAACCGACAACAGTGATATCAACACAATCGATGAGGTAGAACTGCCGAGATCGACTTCTCTCACGAAACTTGCAGTGAATTACGCCCAACGAGTCACCACGATCTTCATAAGCCAAAGAGCTGAGCTGACAATCTCAGTTGCGTTGCGCCGAGTCCAGCTCGCTCAACACAGTCGCAGGTCTGGTTAAACAACAAAATAGATCCGCAGACATGTTTAGTCATAGTCGCAGCTCGCTTCGATAGATCAGGTGGCCTCGTCCACCATTAATCGAGCACATACCTCAAAAGCAGATTCACGCCAGATTCTCATCTATGGCAGATGACGAAGAGCTCAATCAAGACACGAAACACCAGATCGCAGCGCATATCTGGTCGGCTTCCACTCTTCAGCTATATCAATCTCAAAGGCGAAGCGCAACTCAATTAGGAACACTGGAATATCTGTGAAGCTCTCCCATATTTGCTAGAAGAGGAAAATATTTTTAGTGGAAAATCATGCCATGGGGTGGGTTTCAAATTGTCCCAAGCAACTGTCTTTATTCATTTGATAGCATCGAACTTTTTAGAAATCAGCAAACATGTTGTAGTGAATACCAGAAGCGCAAACATTAAGCTGAGAAACCAAAAGTCCATTAATCTGGAAAGCCATTGTTGCCGAAGAGGACGAGGCTTCCTTACTACCACCGTTCTCAATTACCCTGAAAAAATGAATGCTCTCCTGATCCTGCAGCTGTTTCCTTATTTATGAACTCGTACCGAATCCCCAAAACCCATGATAGGGACCTGTACAGGGCACCGAAAAAAATAGACAAGGTTACCACTTCCAGGGGCGGGGGATCGACGAAATAGAGGAGGTGGCGATTTCGACTGCTATCTCGCTGCTTCAAGACAGGCAGACTCGAATTGCTTCACGACAGGGAAACTGAATTGCTCCTCCAACAGGCCTAAATAAATGGACAAGCCAAAACCAAACATTAAACAAACTCTTTATTTCCTTATCCCAGGAGGGGCCAGGCCCTCACAGGCGGCTCTGATACCAAGATAAAAGTAGTACAACCAATATATTCTATATTATTATATATGAATGAGGAAATTACACACATATTTATACAATCAATAGTCTCAAGATATGGATTCTATCTTAAACGTACACTAGTGTGGGTACACTAGTGTGGTTGAGAGATTCTCTCAACCACACACTAAAGTAGGAGAAACTAAATTCCTATTATATAGGAACAAACTCCTCAAATGGAGAATTACAACCATAGACAAGTAGGAATTAATTATTTCCAACTGACAATTTGCCATATAAATGACTAGTCGATGTAACTCACATTAAATTTCAGATTTACATTTGATTCATCTATATATTATTTACCAATGGCGTACATGGTTCAAGTGAATGGACATGGTTCAAGTGAATTCCATGGGCGTCGAAATCTCACGTCCTGTGAATTCTATTTCTCGAAAACCATGCTATAACCCCACGTACAAACCCCATGTATAAACAAATGATGCATGTATCCCATACGTCTAGATTATATTAGCCCAAGGTTTGACTGCGACTCAGAATAATCTATTTTCAGAAATGTAAAGCTTTTAACGAGAGCAATAATCTATTTTACAAATATAAAGTGTTTTTTTAAATATTATATATTTTATATTATATTATATATAATTTTTATTTATTTTAATGTTTTAAAATACTATTTTATAAATATGAGATTTTATATGTTAGAAGTATTTAGCTCCTTAAAATTAAGGTTTTTTTTTTTATTATATGTTTTTAAAAAAAAACCTAATATACTTTAGCAATTAATCCATGTTAATATTAATAATCACATACTTTTTCTATGAAGTGATATTCTCATTTTACTTAAATAATTATTTCATTATATTTTAAAAATATATACTTTATTATTTCAAATCTCCAATGTTAATAGAAAATTGCTCAATTTTTCTAATATAATAGTTAAAATTAAAATTGAAATTATTTATAATTATATTTATTATATTATTATATATAGTATATTAGATAAATTAACTTTTTTTTAATGAGTTTTTTTTGTTAAGATAAAATTTCATTTTAATAATTTATTAACATTTTTTCAAATTTTCATTATTTAGATATATGAATTTTTGAAATCAAATTCTCACAATTTATAACTTTACCAAATAATTTATAAGAAAAATGTAAGTTTATTTAGTATTTAGCTTGCTTATAAAAGTAAAATTTAATCAATTTCATAATTTCATTTATGGACAAAAGCATTCTTCATAAATGACTATAAGGGTTAAAATTTTAATTTCTCTCTATCATATTAAACATATTGCAATTCAGTGTAACTTGTTATAACGATGAAATATTTTATTAATAAATATAAAGATTTATTCATAAATAAATGAAAGAGTTCCACAAGGTACTCATTCTTATTTATTTGTACAGCAATATAGTAGTAATAATAATAATAAGTAGATTTTAAGGTTATAGTCAAGCCTACACCAAATTGGCTTATGAGACTCTCTTATGTGTGAGACAAGGGGCCTACCTCTGTGCAACAATTTGACTACTAAATCTAAAAAGGTGTACATACCTAACCACTCTAAATTTGAACTTTCCAAGCACATATTCTTAACCATTAGGCCCACTCAAGTATTTTTGTGATACAAAGATATATCACTTGGAGAATCAAATGTAAGATGTTTTTTTAATGGATATGGATCCCTAATCAAAAGTTTAGATAATGACATTTAAAAAAAGGAAAAAAAAAAGTCCCATTGGTTTCGTAGGACAATACAATGTTGTCATGATACATGGATACAATGCTTGGAGAATCAAGCACAACTTTTTTCTAATTGAAATGGATCCTAAACCAAAACATTGGACTCACATTCAAATGTAGAACTTGGTTCATCCTTTTCAAAGTTCAATAATTAAACTAAGTGGTAGAAATCACTAGATTCACTGCCTAAGTATACCTGTCCCTAGATAGATATTATGCATTAGACATTTGTTGACTGCCTATCGAGAAATAATTTTCAATTTAACAAAATGCAACTTCAAATTTGTTTTTGTTCTTTTTTGTTTTTCAATTTGTTTTAATCACATTTATTTTTCATGGGATTGGTTGTCAATTTGGACATGTTATTGCCGAATACCTCAAATAATGAGTAAAGAGTACATGAGTCACATCAAATTTTGTTTTGGTTTTTATTGCATTACATAATTATTTAAGCCAAGAGTACATGAGTCACATCAAATTTTGTTCTTGTTTTATTGCATTCCATAATTAAGTAAATAGGACATCACATAATTAGATGATTTATACATTTCTTTGTTAAAAGATTGCAAAATATTTTTTATATTAATTAAAATTTACTATTATAATTAACATTAAAAATGTTTAATAACTTTGCAAGCTAATTTTGTGAACTCCATAATAAATAACTTCTTTATATTTTTAAATTTATATGTTTATTGTCACTAAGTATGTTTACCATTTTATATTTACTTACTATAGTTATAACATTTAATATTTCAAAGAAGATCCAAAACAAACTATATATTATAAGTAGCTATTTATAAATAACACAATATATTATTTCTTAATTTTTTAAGTTAAGACATATATTAAATGATAATTTCCAACATCCTGAATAGATTAAAACAATCCTACCCGAAAGATAAATTTTATAACTACATTTACAAGCTTAATTGCTAATTATTTTAATATATCACAATAATAAGATGGTTTTACTATTTTAAAAAACCAAAAATAAGGTAATATGTATCATTTGTTCATATTTAATTTTCTCAATATGATAGCTAATTAAATTCTCACTTAGGTGAATTAAATCAATTCAAATGTCGTAGAGAAAGTTCGGACATTAATTAGTATGATGGTACCGCAACATGTCTATCGCATCTTGTTTTAAATTTCTTAATATAATAGATTAATAATTCTCACATGTGTGAATGATCAATTCAAATGTCATAGAGGTGTTGGACATTAATTTCTATGATGGTACAGAACATGACTATCACATATTCACATCTTGTGGGGACATTAATGATTACCAAAATTAATATATAAATATATATATGATATATATATTAATATATTTATATATATATGAAATTTTAATTATTTTTTGTTTGGAGTTGTTATTAAAAAGATTTTTTGGAAGTTTTTCTGGTCAAAATCCGGCAGCAATTTATTGAAATCGCAAGTTTCATAGCTAATTTCTGCACAATCAAAGTGTCCCAGGGGTTTTTCAGAGTGCTGAATCCAAATATGCAGTTAAAAACCCATTTTAAATAATACCAATCAAGATTTAACTTCAATTTTTTCCGCTCGATTCCATCTAAATCTCCAGAAAGTCGTATTAAAAACAACTCCTTTTGTTTCACCTTATTAAATTGATAAGACGTTTATTTTGAGATAAGATTTTTAAAATCTTAATTTAATTATCTAATACTATATTTTAGAAGTAAGGAAGGGAAATTGGAAAATCATATAAATTGGATATGTCGTAAAAGGATAGTTGAAGATTTTTAGAAGGTGCATTGTGGTTTATTATATTATATTTGATTAATCATTGAGATGAAATTACGTTCCACAAACATTTTGGAGTCAAAATATTTCATGGATGTAACTTTTATTATGTCACTGTATACTATCACTGTATAGTATCCATGTTGTGGTATTAATTTGAACCTTACAAAAAAAATTTAACAAAAGTTTTCCATGTTTCAATAGTGAACTTTAGGTTTTGAAGGAGGACCTCTGTAGTGGCTAGGGTAAGGCTCCAAACCCCGAGGCATGACATCATCGTTGAACCGATAGCCCCTTCGTTGTCATCTATCTCAAAGTCTTGAACATAATGTAATGTTTATGTTTACCAGATATATGACTCTGACTCTGCTATTCTATTTATAATATACGCATTTGGCCCTCCTTACTCTGTGAAGCACGCAATTTTTATGTGTATGAGTTATATGATTATGATATTTTGTGCATAATTTATGACTATAGTCTTTCTTACCCTAGGGGACATGTCCCAAATGGAGGTAGTTTTTTTAGGGGAAATTCTGCAGTAATTGGCTTAGTAAATGGTTATAGTGATGTATGTTATGTATAAAGCTTTTACATTCCTAGCGACTTTAGTGAATTTTCTTGTATCTAGATTTATGACAAACTTGACTTGCCGGTTGTAGATGGGACGACAATGAATTGTCAAGGGACGACGAAACAATGACAAGTTACTGTCAAATTAACTCACCCATCTACCCTTTTGGCTCTCATGTCTTACACCAGCACCTTGGCTCTCATCCTTGTCGAGCAGTAATTGGAGCATGTCCAGTTGAGAGGAGAGCAGGAGGGTAACTCCCCGTGAGATTAAATTTAGTACCAACATACTCAACGCAGAGCACATGAGTAGAAATTTGTTGTGTTAGTATATCAAACAGATCACATGCCCAGGTCACAGGTAATTTTAGCCCAAACTCACCATTAAGAAAAGCTCCCCTTTCTTTATGTGGCCATGCCTGCTTGTTTGTGCGGGACCTTCAGAGCTGGTAAACAATATACACTAAATAAGAAAGTATTAATAACACACTATTTTATGGGCATAGATTTAAGATTGTAGCTTGATTCAGATTTTTATATTGTTGTTCGAATGGTTTCCCATATCCCACGTTGAATACTCCAATTGTTTTCCATATTAATGATGGAAAATTAATAATGTAGTGTAAACATTGGCAATTTTTCTTAGTATTTTTATTGGTTCAATTTTTCTAGAAGTCCATCAATACATTTTTTGAAACGGTGTTAAATTATTATTTTTTGAAATTTCTCTGCAATAAATTAATAAGCAAGCCCAAATTAATGGACATCGATATTTATTTCGAGAACGAACTTTCAATAATCCAATATAGGTGTTTTGAGCTCATTATGCATCTGAATTCGGGAGAAGCTGAATTTATGAGGAAACTGATCTTTAATTGGATAAATTAACCACACTTGAAAATCTTAATTGGAAACTTTATTTCCTTTCGAAAATCTTAAATCTTACCAATAATCTCTTTCTCTGTCCCTATATGTATTTTAACTCTTGAATGTTCTAACTTTTGTGTATCTATCACAAACTCCGCAACTCTACCTTTACTAATCCTCAATATTTTTGTCTATTGTCACCCATATCAAAGCCATGCCCCACAGTTTAAATTTCCATTCTTCAAATTTGGGAAGGAGCAAACTCTTCACGAAATAAGGTCATGCAGGGTATTATTTTTATAATGTCTCAGTAGCTGCAAAATGAAAAGAAACAAAAAATTATACACAATGGTGAAAGTATTAATGAGAGTTACTTCTAGATTGGAGTACATATATAATTTAAAAAATAATAGTGAAGTTGAGATTGAAAAATACCGATTTTCATAGTTGATGTAATGATCACAGTTAGTTGAATTATCTTGCATTCTAAAATTGCAATGCCTCATAATATTATGAGTATCATAAGATATCATAGTGTGTGACAACCGTTAAGTTACAGTGCCCAAGTTGTCATAATAATTGTCCATAAGTCCATTTAATAACATTATTCCTTTACATATGTAAATGTGTATCTGAATCCTATGCACTAAGAGAAACTAAAATTACTTGGTCAACTGAGCTAGACGTGCTTAATGTAATAGTGGCAAAGAAGGTAAATAGAGCAGGCTAGGGTAAGTTGACATATAGTTATACTGTGTGACTGAGTGTGCAGTTATATGGGAATGATGCACCACAGTTTCTAATTGAGATAAGTTTTCATCTATGTTGCTTTGTCAGAACTTCCTTTCTAGTAAATGGGTCATTTATTACTAGCTATAAGTGCTCACATATATTGGTGGAATATTTCGTTTATGATATGAGGAGTTTCTACATATTAGAAACATTCCAATTTATGGTGTTTATCATATAAGGCCCTTTCCTAGTCTTTGTCATTTGGGTACATCCAGAATATTGTTTCGACCTTGTTTTTCCCTCTTGTAGCTCCATTTGTGACCCTATAACCAAATTACTCCCAAAACATGTTTAACATCCTCACATACGAAATTCTACATATTGTTATATTTTTCCTCGTTGCTATCTATATCTTATATTGTATCATATATGACTAATTGCACTTACTTCGTCGGTGACCATATGCCTTTGTGGATAGACATTCTTAAGATTGTATGTCCTTCCTCGCATGAAGACCACAAGTCTTGTTTAGAGAACACTAACTACACATCTCTATGGAGCAAGTGGATTGGTTATTTCACTATTTCCCAACCCTGCAAAAAATTTGGTTTTAGATGCTGCAACCGATGGTGGACATGCTTGGGCTGTTGTTGTTGTTGTTGTTGCTGCGAGGGATGATACTTTTGCTATTTTTCAGAGTTGCATTGAGTTTTTCCTTGTTTGGTTGTATCTGGTTTTGCGTGGGTAGCAAACTGTTTCTGGTGGATCTTAGCGGAATATAAGACATATCTCTATTTTCTGGGCATTTCAAATTTTTCAGAGGTTGCTTGTATGTGAGGTTTATGGAATTTTTTATGAGGAATTATAATTTTTCCACCCTGAGGTGTTAATTCCCCAACGATTGTTGTCATTCCATCCTGTTTGTCAGGCTTTCCAACTGGCTCGGGGTTGGTATTTTGGGATCTTTCCATCTATCTACATTAAATTTTCCAAATTGGGAACTGGATCAACCACCGGGTGACACCGGGTATATGTGACGTGGGCTTTACGTGATTGCCACCTTGGCTCTTGATGGGACATGGGTCCTCAAGGACTGCTTCCCGAGGTATTTTTTAATCTTATACGTGCCCTCTTTATTGACCACCTGAACGTGTTGAGAAATTTCCTTCGTATCGTTATCCTACCTACCCGTGACACCAGTACCTTGCTTACCTACTTTGCCCCTTCACGCTAGACCAGTTACCCAACCTCCCTTGTTTCCATCTGGGGGCCCATGGACCTATCAGATCTTTTCAAATCGGACACCTTGGAACATGAAGATTACATCAGAGCCACACTAGATGATGAATTGGCACAACTAATCGGTCCTCATCTGACTCCGCAACCAGCTCAGCAAACTGCCCAGCCCGCCCCCCATCGAAACGCCCACATGCTATATGAGTTCCATGTAGCATCATTATGGCTGACGTGAAGAACATTCATGAACACTTACTTGATGGGGATCTTCCAATTGTCTCACATGTTGTACCTCCTCACTCTGCGAAGCGCCATGACACCAATTAGGCTCCTAAGACCAGACATTGACGTCAGGCAATCAAGACTTCTCCATAGATGAAGTTGTTGAGTTCGGGATATGATGTTCTTATGGATCGTGTGATCAGCCCACAAAAATGAGCACTGGTGGGTCGTTGGTACTTCTCGAATTTATAGGAAGAGAAGATGCGAACATGGGTATCGACACAGTGTAAATCGATCCTTGGATACACTCCTACGGTCAGGCACCTTATGAATTCTTGGTACAACTTCCACTTCTTACACCTGAAGGACATGGAAAAAATCCACAAATTACCCTGGATTCGAGGTCGCAATCTTTTATCTCGTCACCCTTGGTATATTGGTTTTAAACCCCTTAGAGATACCCCTCACAAAACATTAATTTGGGTGAAGCTACCAGGTCTCCCCATTGATCTATGGACCAAAAGGGTGTTTACAAACATTGGAAATCCAATTGGAAAATTCATTTATGTAGATTCGAAGTGCTTGGGGGCTAGAGACAAAAGGGTTGCCCAGATTTTGATAGAATGTGGATTCTTTGTAGGCCTTCCTGTGCATATAGACCTGGTTTGGAATAAAATCCATATTCATCATTTCATAAAAATCACCAGCAACAATCAAGTACCTCACCTTGCATGCTCCCCTCATCTTCTAGTTTGATTTTTAAGGAGTATTCATCTACGAATTCCCCCAACGTTGGACCATCCTCCCCCCACACATCCCCTATTGATTCAATTGACTCGAGTATATTTCATTTTGTTTCCTCACCTCCGCTAGCTGACCCCCCACTCCCCCCCCCCAACAAACATATCCCCTTGCACTTCCCCTCCATCGATTCTCAGGACATCACCTCCCCTGCCCTCCACCTCCTTGATGACTCCTGAGAAATTGGCATTCAATTCACATTCCTCCCTTCTGAAGACTCTGGTGAACCCTGCACATCTTCCCTTTTCATCTCCCCACGACACCCCACCCTCCCCTTGGTCGCTTGTATCATCCCCTAAGAATGAGATGGACAATAATATTGAATTTCTATTTGTGAACCTGACTCTCGACCTGAAAAACATGAACATCCTTAGACCTCTCCGACTATCAACCCTAACTTGGCTCTTAATATCCTCGATTTTCATCGGGAGAAGTGAGGAAGTAGACATTTTCGAGGTCAACCTAAAATAAAATCCATCTCTTTGGGTGATCCTTCCTCCCTTATTGATATCCCTATTAGCACCTCATTTGAATCTCGGACCCTTACAGAAACTTTGCCCAAACTCCATGTGTCATGACTCTCTTCCTTTCCCTTAATATGCAGGGTCTAGGGAATTCACAAAAATTCCTCTCCCTCAGAGAAATTTTCTCATTTGTTCGTCCCCACATCATCCTTGTGCAATAATCCATGACTAATGCTCACTGGGTGCTTGAACACTTCAGAAAAATGTTCCTGGATTGGCATATGGTGGTTTTGGAATCCCACAGACTTTTTGGGGGTTTGGTGGCACTGTGGAATCCGAGATGGGTGACTTTCTAGGCTTTTAGATGTTTTATAGGTATATTTCTCACTGGACGTCTCAGGGGACTGGCTGGAAGATTTCGTATACTTAATCTATATGCTCCATATCGGGATAGAGTGACTTTTTGGGACTGATTAGAATAATCTTATATTTTCAAAATTGGATCCCTCATTGTGGCGGGAGATTTTAATGCCATTGTTACACTAGATGAATGTTGGGGATCGGTTCACAGGAAGGATACACTTGCGGAGAGGCTTCAATCAATATATAGTGATAACAATCTAATGGACATTCGACCCCAAACTACTATGCCCACCTGACACAATGGCATAGCAGGTTCTCACCATATTTCCAAGCGACTTGATTAGTATTTGGGCCACGAAAGTCTGATTGAAAGAATGGGATTCCTACAATCATATGTCTTGAAAACTTTTATATGTGATCACCTGCCCATCACATTACTATGGAGGAGAGGGGAGATACATTTGGGCATGCCATTCAAGTTCATTCGAATTTGGCTAGAGGATTCAAACTGTAACACCCTGATTTGGGATTTCTGGACACAGTACAAGGAAGCATACTATCCTTCCATGCAGACCATACTTGGGAAACTACATTTCTTGCAATCGTAAGTCAGAAAGTGGGAGCACAAGAAGAAAATGAACATGATTAAGGAATTAACGGGCATGAAAAAAGAGTTAGAAAATCTTGGTAAGATCTTGGATGCAGGGAACCCTTTGCCAAATCTCATCAAAAACATCAAGGAGATGGAGGAAAAGAAATAGAGGATCTAAATATTCAGGAGGTCACTTGCCGATTGAAAATTAAGGCACTATGGCTAAAAGAGGGGGATAGGAATACCAAATTCTTTCACAGGTATGCAAATTATAGGAGGAATGCCAACACCATATGTAGTATTAAAGATTCACTTGGTAACATGGTTCATTCATTCTCAGAGATTTAGAAGGTGACAATAAATTTTTTGAGGAAGCGTACATGACACAGGGGGGAACACATCTCGAGGACAAGATTTTGGGGTCAGAATCCTACCACACCATGTTCGACCAGGAAAAAAAATGCTGAATTATACAAGCCAATAGATCTAGACTTTGCACATGGTTCTAAAATATTTTGTGAAAGATAAATGCCCTGGACCAAATGGATGGACGGTTGAATTTTACATACATTTTTTTGATCTAATAAGATCTAACTTGGTGTAGATGGTTGAAGAATCTAGGATTGGGGGACACATCACATGAGCTATCAACTCCACATTCATAGCTCTAATTCCAAAACATTGTAAGATCATTGCACTTAGAATTAGGTCTACACTATCCACCTAAATTTTTCCAGAGCACTATGGCTTTTTACAAGACAGATTGGTACACAATGTTGTCGCTACAACATTGGAATGCCTACATTCAATTCACACTAAGAAAATGGAGGTTGTTGTCATGAAGGTGGATCTTCAAAAAGCTTATGACTGTGTAGATTGGGCCTTCCTCTACATCATTCCACATAGGATCAAACTGGAGGTGCAAAACATCGAATGGATTATGGCATGCATTTCATCAGTTTCATATGCAATTATTATTAATGGATATCCCACAAAAGTCTTTGGTGCTAGAAGGGGACTCCATCAGGGATTCTTACTATCACCTTGTTGAAAATAGTAATAAGAAATGCTAAAAATAGCATTGCTAAAGATAGCATTTCAGTATATTCCAATTTTAATTTGTCCTTGAATTAAAATTCGAATTTAGTCTCATTAGCTGTTTGAAAACTAATTAATTAATTCATCTTGAGTTAATTAGTTGGAGAAATTCAAACTTGAAGTCTTTATGAAGTCATGCAACGATTATCCCTTTGATTGAGGAAGTTATCCCTTAATTAAGGATATAAGGATGAGTTGTAATTAGTTAGCTCAGTTAATTGAGTTAAGTCCAGTTAGATTAGTTCCAAACAGTTTGTGGAACTAATTGTGAGTTCAGTCAGTTAATGCATGCATGCATGAAACTAGTGTACTCTAGATAACTGAATATTCTCTAATAAATAACTCATGCATGTCAGTTCAAACAAAGACCCAATTGAGATTAAAGGCAGGGAAAGTGGACTTCAGTTGCTAGAATTTTCCTATAAGAAAATCTCTTACATGTAGAAGATTTTATTCCTTGAGGATTGCACAGTTTTACAGTGTGTTGGTGCAGTGTGTGAGATCAGTGTCACACAAGGTTACAGAAGGAACACCCAAGGAAAACAGTGCAGGGAAATAGGAGGCTTGGAGGATAGAGGGAAAGGCATATGAGTTGTCTAGTCTGTCTATGACTAGAGTGAGGGATTGTACTGAGAGCTGGATAGCTGTGAGAGCTAAAGCTTTGTGTAATCTTGAGATATTTCCACTTGTATGATAATACAGATAGTGGGGTTTTTAGCTGAGGCTTTCCCCAGAGTATTCTTCTATGTTTCATTTGTGATTGATTCTTCTTCTCTGTTATATGTGTTATGTTTGATCTTGCTCAAATTAATTAAGCTTTTGCAAGTTTGATTGTAGAAGTAGATTAAGTATTTTTCTTTAGTACATTGCATAATCAGATTAATATATAGTGAGAATTTCTACACATCTTTGGATTTTTATTTTTGCCATGAATGGACTCAGCCATAAAATCAAAGTTTCTTGTTTGGAACAATGGTTCTAGGGACTCACTGTGCATCATGGCATAAGGGTATCACATAGTTTTTTCGTGGATTACATATCGTTACTTGGAATGCTATCCAGGACAAAGTGGACTACACTCTATTACATCATTTGTAGGTATGGCATCGCATCAGGTCTCATTATAAATAAAGGAAAATCCTTGTTATTATTTGCGAAGGGTCAACAAGAGTAGTTTGATTATATTGCAAATCTATTTGGAGTGGAAACACAACCAAATTATTTTTGTTTAAAATATTTAGGTTTCAACATTAAACCAAATAATTATAAGGTCAATGATTGGTTATGGATCTTTGATAGTTTCCACAAAAATATTTCCGGATGAGAACATCGGTGTCTGACCCTCGGAGGTAGAGTCACACTCACACAGTCTATCTTGCAACAATTAGCGGTATATTGGGCACATATTTTTTGTTTCCCTTACACGATTATAAGAAAAATAAATCGGATTATGACAAAGTTCATATGGGCAGGCTCTGGTAAAAGTTTCAAATTCCACCTCATCAAATTGGATAAACTCACCATTCCAAAGCAATTAGGAGGATGGGGGATACTGAATCTGAAAATATTTTGATGGGCTCTCTTAACTAAATCCTTATGGTGAGGATTATTTAGTAAGTGTCTGTGGGGAGACATCATTAGAACGACATATTTAGGAGACATAAAGGTTGGACACTAGATGAGAGATGACCTAATTAGAAAACAAAATGGATCCACCATCTGGATCAGATTTAACAAGATTAAGATTTGGCTTTTGAAGCGAACATGATATACCTTTGGCTCATGGAAGGAGATCATTATTGGCAAAGATCGTATCCTATGCACCAGGATTGATATACATTACTCAGAAGCGTTAACTGACAGACTAAATTCCATGGGTATTATCTAACTTTCACAAGTGATCAAAACATGGAAAGGAATCACTCCAATATGGAAGAGGGTGTGGGAGATTGGATTGAAAGAGGAAGTTGTTGGGCATTGAGATAATTTGATCAAGGCATTATGCAGATCAGGCATATGCAAGGTCGAGGAGGGTGACCAGATTGGGTGGGATAGGCATTTTCACTAGGAAGTATCTCGATGGATGACACATACTTGTTCATATGTAGCAGCGTACACAAGATCCAAAATACATGCTGGTTTAGTAGATTATGGAAAGTCCAGGTTCCCTGCAAAATAATTCTATACGCATGGCTCGCATGGAAAAATAAGACACTGACTTGGGAAAAATTGAGGAAAAGAGGCATAAATGGACCTGGACAATGTGTCCTTTGTAGAGTGGAGGAGGAGAAATTTTTACACATCTTGTTGAGTTACCCAATTTTTGAACATGTATGTCTAGGATATATTGCTTATTTTCATTCACACATATGGCATGTGACTCTATTGATGCTTGTTTGTTATGGTGGAGCAAGAGGCCCAAAAGACATATGGCCATTCCCCTTGTGGTTTCTAAGAAATCTGGAAGGTTAGGAACTCCATTATATTTGATGGCAACACTCTTAATATAGAACATATTATCAACAAAATTGTTTCCTGGTTGAGGCCTTTGATGCAGACTAACACAATGGACAAAGGAATCACTCATAGAAAATCTGCCTCGCATATATCCTTCCGTGCTCGATATTTTGATGGTGCGGAATAGGGTGGATCATGTGGATGTGGTGTGTGGCTTTTCATCAACTAAGATCAACAATATAAGACTCACTGGTCTAGGGGAAATGACACTAATATGAGAGACGAAACCATTGCACTATGGGGATTTCTTTGATTTTCCATATTCCTGGATATACCAAGCTTGCATATCTTTGGGGACTCACACACACTTACCAATCATGTGCTAGGTTTATCCACAATCTCCCGTCCTCACTTACAAGGTTGAATTAGAAACATTGAATATCTTAAGAGATCCTTTCAACATGTATCTTTCTAGCATATTCACTGGTAATTTAACAAAACTGCAGATGACATGTCAAAGCTGGGCATCTTGACTCCAATTGGAAGCATGCATATCACTGTGAGGATGGGTAATTACTCTATGGAGAATGGGACTATGTCCCTCCCTAGATGATGTCTACTGATTGTACTTACACAACCCAGACACTGGTGGCCCAATAGTTTCCTTATATTGTTGTTCTTCATGTTTTTTACACCCGTTTATGATGCAAAATTATGGATAATAATTTTAGCTTGCCTTTATAAGCAGATGGTAATTGTGTACTTTTTCTAATTTTGGCTTGGAGGCTTTCTCCACCTTTACCTGTTCTTGATTGCTGACATCATATAGTTTTTCATATGGTGGGTTGTTTTTGAGGAATATTTGCAGATATGATGTACTAGTTCTTTATACATATTAATAATAACCAACGTTTTTTCCCTTATGAAAAAAAAATAAACTAAAATTACACAAACAAAGGTTTGCCATGAATCCTTTCAGATTTATAAATGGCTTAGACTTTCCTTTGTTCTACTCGTATATTTATTTGCAATATGTCCCAAACCTTGGGACATAATGTGTGTTGTATAAACAAATAAATTAAGATTTAAGATGCATTTACAGTTGAAAACATAATGGGAAGTATGAATTATTCTTCCCAATTATCTTAGATAATCTTAGTTTGCAGGTTTCTGTGGAGTGGTTTTTGAGAAATTGAATTCGGATAATCCACAATGTTCTTCATTATTTTTGTCACTGTGAATTATCCGAATTCAATATCTTAGATAAATCCAAGTATTCTGACACTTTAAAATTCTCTTAGTCTCTTTAATTTGGTAATTAAGACTAAGGTATACAACATTTTACAATAATTAAAATTAAATAATTTTTTATAATTTTTTTATTTATTTATAAATTTAACTCATAATTAAATAATAAAATATCTTAACACAATATCCAACTAAAATCTTCCACAAGATACCCACTCGAGATGGATTGAAATTTTATTAAACATAAAAACGTGGATGAAAACATACTAAGGTTTCCCTATTTATAAAAAAACCAATATATTTAAAAAAATAATAATAATTTTATATACAATTAAATAACAATAATTGATTAAAATTATGAGAAAATAATAATTTATTTAAATTAATTAATTATGTAGAATAAATAATTTAAAAAATATCACTTAAAATATTTATTTTGTAAAAATTATTCCCTAAACATTTTAATTAACAAGAAAATAAATGTCTTGAAAACTACACTAATAAACATACATTAATTAAATTTACATAAATATAATTAATTAGCTTAAACATTTTATTACAATAATACTAATTATATTAAATTGAGATAAAAACAATAGCGTTGATCAATTTTACCAAACAACTAAACTTTTATCAACATTTTTCTTAAATTAATTAATCAATATTAGTCTTACTATTAAAATGTTTTTATTTTTTACTAAACTCATTATCAAAACAATTCCATTTTTAAATGTTAAAGATGAATTATTTTGTGAAACTAAAAATCAAGATAATTTCTTTCTATAATATTTCTATTTCGTTTTCTAAGTCACTATAGTTATTAAGTTAAATATTTCTATTTCATTTTCTAAATCAATATAATTATTAAGTTAGATATTTCTATTTTAAGGTTTTCCATTTACCAAAAAAACCAATATATTTAAAAAAAAAATTTATATACAATTAAATAACAATAATTTATTAAAATTATGAGAAAAATGATAATTTATTTAAATTAATTAGTTACATAGAATAAATAATTAAAAAATATCATTTAAAATATTTATTCTGTAAAAAATATTTCCTAAATATTTTAATTAACCAAACTAGGGAAAAAATGTCTTGAAAATTACACTAGTAAACATAAACCTACATTAATTAAATTTACAAAAATATAATTAATTATCATAAACATATTATTACACTAATACTAACTATATTAAATTGAAATGAAAACAATAAATATCAATTTTACCAAACAACTAAACTTTGTCAACATTTTTTTTAAATTAATTAAGCAATATTAGTCTCATTATTAAAAAAAAAAAAAAATTTACTAATCTCATTAGTAAACAATTCCACTAAACTTCTTGAAAAACTAAAGTTTAATCTAATTTCCTGTTACAAATTTCTATTTCATTTACTAAGTTCTACACACAAAGAGGGAAAGAATTTCTCCTCTTCGAATGTTTTTATTCTAAGTCCTACATACAAATAGGGAAATAATTTCTCCTCTTCGAATGTTTGTATTTCCTTATTACAAATATAGGAAAAGACACATGAATGTTATTGACATTCATTTTAGATTTCTCCTAAAAATTAAGGTAATAGTATATTGATTTATTTTATAATTTATAATAATGATTTGTTAATACCCTCATAATCGAATATTATCAATATATAGGTAGGCGAGCCAAAATTATACTATGGGGTTTGCATGCCCATGCAAAGATAACAAATGGGTTGCAGGGCCAATGTGCCTTCATGGATATGCCTGTAAAGGCTATGAAGCCTTAGATCCTAGATTTATAATTATATTGTAATCAAATATTACAATAATCGAAGAAGGTTGGTTGCGAAGCCCACTTCGTGGAGAGAGTATGGGGTGAATGATCCAGGTGGCTCCAAAGACGATCAGAAGTAAAAAATGGCTAAAAAATGAAAGTCCTCATATTGAAGTGAAACAAGGACTAGATCATAGTGCTTATCCCCAGATTCCAATGGTGTGAATGACATTGAAGTCGGAGTTTGTATGTTCAAGATATAGTTGGTCAAACTAGGCCCAGTGACAACCACTAACGAGGCAACAATTTGGAAATTTCTTAGTGCACAAAATTTGGCCACTTTAAAGGGTGAAGTTGTCTCGAACTTAATTTTTCCCATTACCCCTAAAAATCTGCTGGTCGACTCATCTTTTGTTAATAATGAAAAAAAAATTAAAAATGGGGCGAGCAGGCCCAACAAACCTACCCAACCCCCAACCCATGATTAAACAAAACATTAAATATGTTTTGGTTGGTGGGTGGTCAAACCCCGCCGACCCCAAACAAACATGTTTCAGCGGCCACGTAAATGACGACCCCATTAAACGGAGTTGTCAGGGCTCTAACTCGTGGCTGGCTGCTCATAGCAGTGACTCCACAATAGTGACCACCAACATACGGCCCACCAGACTTAACTTAACCACTAGCCATTTCAAACACCACCACTTAACTGCCAACTCAAAATTAAATTCGTGCCCAATTTTTTTTAACTACTATTTATCTTGGGGTGGCCACAGGGTTTGAACTCGGTCTGCCCCAACAAACCCATCGCTGCCACCAATGGGCCAACAACTAAAATCATTGTTATGGCCGCCCAAAATAAACTATATAAATCAACATTTCTCATTCAACCAGACAAGGGGAGGAGGAGCGTCAAGTCGAGGTCGAGTAGAACTAGGAACCAACATGAAGTTTGAGAGGGTATATTCTAGGGGAATATTCTCTGGAATATTCCATAAAATATTCTCTGATGCAACGAGGAATCTAAAATATTCCCTTGAGGGTGTCAGGATATTCCAACACATAGGAAATAATTAAGTATAACTTGGTCTAGTTTATAGTTAGGTAAAGTGTGTTTATTTTGTATTTACTTTTTGTAACTTACAATCCGACAGTCACAATATGTTCTAGACATGAAGTGATCTAACGATTCATTCTTTCTTCGGTATTACCGACACTTTATCCATGGCTTAACACTTGATTGGTCCATGATCTCTATTTAAAGAGCATAGAGGGTCATTTGTTAGGTGATTGTTCATGAGAGAAACTTATGTAAATTTTCTTTATTTCACTTTAATAAATTGCTTGAAGTGGTCGCGTTGGCTCAGGACATGTTTTGTTTCCCTCTTTGCAGGTTTCAACCACATCAATAATACTAGTGTACTGATCTGTGATCTATTTGTGAGTAATGTCCTTTGGTGTTCTATCTAAGGAACTTACCCTGTAAATTCTTACATGGTATCAGAGCTATTCGAGGGCCGCATCCATTGGTGATCCAAATCCGAAGCCATTACAACTACATCTGACTATAGTTTCCTATATTTATTGTTTTTGACCGCTTCTGAGCCAAGAGGACTACTATATTGTGTTAGGGTCATATGTTCCAGTGAGCAACCCCTTTCGTTTCATGCAAAAAAGTTTTCCTATAGCTCTAGCTTCATCATTTTTATGATCTGGAGGTATACAATCTTTATTTTCAGTTTTAGTTGCTTATCTCTATGTTTATGTTGGTTTATTTATCTCTTAGTTTTTTATATCCCTTTCATTTTTGCATATATTCTTTGCCCTGCGACTCTGTGCGATATGGGCAAACCAAAAATAGAAAGAAAGGATTTTTCTCATGCGTATGCTCTTTTCCGTTGCGGCTTAGTGTGATCTCGTAAAACTAGAAACATTGAGGAAAATATATAGTTTCCGGCTGTTGGCTTGTTGGGGCTTGACCCAGGTTTAGAGTTAATTAGCCAAACAAATCCTTGTACTACTGGCCTTTTCGGCAACAGTCCGCACTCGTGCAGACTGAGGTCTCACCCGAAGTAGTATGGGAGGGTGGTAGAACCAGGTTTTCGCACCCTTGAGATGTCTGAGAGGTTCGATTGGTCTTACTGTTTGTCCCAGTGCGCGGGTCGCTTCGCACACTTCCATGTTCCTCATTCCCTAATACACTGCCTTCGTGCAGCCCTAACCAGGGATTGTGGAGCTTTTGCGCTGCTAGAGCCACGCTCTACGCTATTACCCAAGAGATCAGTTAATTACCTTCGTGTACTTGGATGTCTTATATTATAATTAGTTATACAAAACATTCAAATAAGTTCGCGTAGCATATAAACAATATACTTGCAAATTATACCCGATCATGTATTAAAATAGGAAAAGATGCACAAAAATATGGTAAACTTTCTCTTTATTGATTCTTTCAATGGTTACAGACTTGATCTACCCTGTGCACTCAGCTGCAGACTACTAGGCCTCTGGGAACCCAGCTGCAGAGCCTTTCCCTACCTTACAACCCACAAACACACTTTACAGTTAAGCATAATCACTTAGATTTCTCTTACTCTCCTCTATTCCATCTTCTCTATTAGTTATCTTATACACGTAGAGCCTTGCTCTAATTATACAATCCCATGGTCTGTGGACCATGGGTAGGTCTATCCAGCCGACATTACATTACAAAAACTACGGCGGACAACCTTGTGACTCTATTATGATTTCGCGCCCCACACCCGCAATTTGCGGAGCTTTTACAAAAGGATTCAGTCAAAACTTAGGCTTTGAGCCCCAAAAGATTCCTTGGGGGGATTCCATGCCCAACAAGTCCCCAACACAAACATCGTGACTCGCCCTCGAGTCACTCTGTCGGCGCGGAGATATTTGTGCGGAGTCCTTCTAACTCTGCACGAACTACTGCAAGGTCGGAAACACACTGAGTTGTTGCCTACTGGATTTGTTGCATGCGTTGTTTTAAGACCGATGTGTCGGAAGTGCTTCTCTGCATCTGTGCATGTATCCCCTGCATGTGTGCAAGCTTGCCTTCAATTTCTACTGTGATGGTGAAGGCCTCGTCGATCTAAGGCTGAACGCGCACCTTCAGGACTACTTCCTTGTGTCATGTCGTGTCCACCTGTTCTTTCATCGCTTTGGCCTGTTGTATCCTCGCGAGCCTCTAAGTGAGGGCCACTGTTTGCACAGTTCCTTTGACGCTGTCATACTGTTGTTGGAGTTCTCACGCCTCTATCTCTAAGTGCTAGATGTTGGGGTCCTCCTGCAAATTTGTGAGGACCTCAAATGATTCTTCCAACATGTTGGTGTAGTCTCGCATTGCACCGCCAATCTCGTCAAGTCCCGTTGTAATAGCACTAGCACGGTATTCTCTGACTTCCAAAGGGGTGGATGGTTACGCCTTTAACCACAGCTTGACGATTTGAAGGTTCAACTCCAACTGAACCTTTGTCATTTCCTCTTGCACCTCACGCACACCTACTGCTAACCTATGGATGCACACCTCTGTTGGTGTGTCTGCTGGGATGTCTAGCTCTGGGATGCTTTGACAAGCTTATTTGTTACCTGTATTAGTTGTCGATTCTATGACACCACTTCGTCATGCTGTAAGCTCAACTGTTTCATATTGATTTTCTAATCGCTGAGGATTTGCAGTGCGCGACTCTCCCTAGCCCGCAGTTCTGCAGTTATCCCATCCTAGAGAACATATAAGGTCTCCTGTGGGAGTGCAGCCATATTGATACTCAGACCCTTCAGCGCGCTAACCATAGGTCAGTCGGCCTCATTTTTTGTCACTAGTGCCCCTTCTAGTAGCACTATGGTATTTGTCACCCGAGTGCTCAACATCTGTTCTGTTGATGTTGTTTCGACTGCGAGGCTGGTCGAAAGGGTACCAGCCTGAGGAGGGCGCACCTACAACTCCTGCAGTTGTGCTCTGAGGGTCCCCAACATAATCTGGTTCTCTTGCATGAAATTTTGGAGGGCCTCGGAGGTGACATCGCGCACTGTCTTGTCGATGTCATGTAGATCACCCTTGGTTAGGGTGATTGGGTCAATAGACAACTTTGATGCCTTGACCTTCTTGCGTGGCCCTATCAGCTTGGTTGGGTGTTGGTGCTTCAACTGTGTTGACACGGTTTGTGGGTCTGCGCCTCCCTCTTCTTCCTCTGCTTCATGCCCATGCGAAGGCGATGTTTGGCCCTCAGGCACCTTCACAGCTGCTGCTGCTAATACGACCTTTTCTTATGCAATCGTTGTCTGTGCAGCGTCCCGCACCGCCAACGCTTCTGCTGTCATTGCCTCCTTCCTTCTCTTTCTGCCAACTGTGCGATGCGCAGTTTGGCTTCTTCTTTCTTTCTTTGTGCTGCCGACTTCTCTATCTTCGCGATGTCTAGGGCACGCTACTCCAATGGCCATTTCCCCAAGATGTTAAGGATGACATCATCTATGGCTACAAGGGTAGCTTCCTCCATTGTTTGGTTGGGTCCTTGTGTGCTCTGATGTATATGCTATGGATGTTCGCTTTAAATTCTGCAAAACTTTACAGGCTGTTGTAGACAGTGGGCGACAACCGCGACTTGTGGTTGATACCCATTCCAAGGTTCATCTCCATGAACACCCAAAATATTTTACTATCGCGGATCCTATTTGCGTCCTTTATGGCCCAGAGCGAAGCATACTTCGCGGCTTTTGGCATATCCCTGTAATTATGGGGAATTGACTATCCTCCA
The DNA here is from genome assembly GCA_000404065.3 of Pinus taeda. Classification (NCBI taxonomy): domain Eukaryota; kingdom Viridiplantae; phylum Streptophyta; class Pinopsida; order Pinales; family Pinaceae; genus Pinus; species Pinus taeda. The sequence goes on from APFE031425138.1 coordinate 66,935, forward strand.
GCAGTTCCCCGGCCATGAGCACCATGGATAACAAAAGCCACGCATAGTGGAATTTTTTGCTTTGTTCCTCGGGCTCGCGATAATTTTCTAGGAACTCCTTGCAGAGGAACTCGGACTAGTTAAACTAGACCCCCTCTGTGCACTGCTCAGCCAATGCTACCACCAGCATGGGTACCTCGTCTGCATGACACTTGTGCATAACCTTACCGGCCAGTATTTGGGTCACCACTTTCACTGCTTTGTCATTGATGTTGCATATGGTGTAGCCCCTTTTCTTCTTTTCCAGCTTGTACTTCTTCTTCATGGCCTCCGCAATGGCCAAGTCACTGCTCTTCCCCTCCGAGATGTCTGCGAGGTCCTCCCCTTTGCGCGGTAGCTGGGTAATGTGGTGAATCAAGTCTTTTGTGATGGGGATGGGCTCCTCCAACCATAAACACCCATCATGCACCATGAAGAGCAGCTATCTGATGACAAAAATGGTTATTGGGGTGCAGTGGAAATGCAACACCCAAAGCAGGTTAAGTAGGGTGACCTTTTCTACTCTGGGCAACCGCTTTCGTAGCTCTAATTCTGTAATCCCAGCCACAATGTTCTGCCTAGGCTTTATGAGGTACGAGGTCTCAAGATGTGGGAACTTCTTGTGGTCAGCGAGGTCCCAATATTCGAATTTTAAGCTCAACACCCGTCCCAGGTGCATGCCATAAAAATAATGTTGTTAGGGAGGAGCGGGGTCTAGAGCGATCTCTTGGTCTTGTCAAGGTCCTTGGGCACTTTAGCCTTCCCTTTTCACGGGGGGACATAGGTGAGAAACTTTGTCGAGGGGTGCGCAGGCTCAACTTCCTCCTCCATGCCTTCGTCCTCATCCTCTTTGATAATTAGGTCCTCCAAGTCCTCTTCATCTTCATCACTCTCTATGGTGACGACTTTCCCATGTCCTCCATTGACAACTTGGTGCACAACAGGTTCCGCAGGGACACACGTACGAGAACCATCGCTTGTTTGTCCTTCTTGGGTCTTGGCGTGCACGGTGATTTCAAGATTTTTGCCACAATCCGCACGTCTTCCAGAGCATCCTCCATAGTCAGGGCCTATGCGGCCTCTTCGGGGGTCAATGTGGTTATTTCCATAACTTCCTTAGCTGTTACCATCGTGTCTGTCTAGAAATCTATCACTCGCAAACTCAGGGGCTCAATCAATGCTTGGCACAAAACAAATAGGGCTTTGCTCAATCGCTCAACTTGCAAATGACAAAGTGTTATTTGCTGGGAAACCCCTTGTAATTTATAACACTTTTTGAATTTGAATTCGACCGTTCCCCCAAATCTGGTTCATTAATGCTCTGCTGGCTCTAGATTTTCCCAAATCTTGCCCATAAATTGCATCTTAAATGCCTTCCGCCTACTCCATTTGGTCTCAAGTCGAGCATCCCATCGTGAATAGTGATTTCAACGGTCACTTTTTGGCCAACCCATGTGGCAACGCAGCCCCCCGTGTGTGGTCATGGACCTTGTGACTCTTTGCTTCTGTGTGCAGCTCCAACATCGCGCACCTCCCGGGCATAATAGTTATAGTCTCGTGCTTCCTTTCAACTACCTCGAGCGCTAAGAAACTACTTCCTTCAGCTAGTCAGGTGGTCGCACCACCTATGTAAAGGTTCATCCTATCATCCATCACGTTTCCTGGGGAATACCCACCTTTTATTGTTACGGGCAACATTGTGCACTTTATCATCGACAATGCGCTACCCTGGTCGACTTGCTTAGTAATGTGCGGTCCAAGCCAAGGCATCAGACTGCTCAATTCATGGCGATAGCCCTCAAATTTGTCCTCATGATCACACACATTCTGCCATATCACCCTGGTATTTTATCGAGAAAATCTTCCTTTATGTCATTTTCCAGCTTCTTGACTTCTGCGTCTACTAGAGCATTTTTCTTCCTTAATCGTACCCTTTCTTTTTCAAGTTCTTGGAGCCTAGAGTTTCCCTGTTGGATTTCTTCTTCCAAGGTTTCACGAACCGTTGTATCTACTAGTGCTGTCATGTGCAGTCTAAGCTTTTCATGTACTATAGGGCTTATAGTGTTTTCTTTATACTCTAGCCTTGGTGGTGTCTGTGCGGTCAAGTTCTTACATGCGGTCCTATAAACCCATAGAACTGCTGGTACATGTAGGTCCCAGTCAGTCCTTTGCATTGTGGACCTTTTTCAGTGCTTCACATACTTTGTTAAAGGCTTTTGCGTGGATATCCTTCTGTGCACTTGGTCTCTCCATACTTCGTGGTCTTGACCAGAGGGGTTGTTCGTGCCATTGTCTTACCCACACCTGCTTACTGATCGTGTCTCCTATCGCGAGGACTGTGTGCATTTGTGCAGGTTTCACACTATATGCCTGTATCCACCTGGATAGGTGGGTGCATGAGCCTTTTTGTTTGACCATCTTGTCTATTGATCGCATCAAAGGCTTCGCAAATCATGTGCGCATCATTCTTTTACAGTATCGCCAGTCCTCAAAACTTCTTTGGTGTGTACCCCACCATCTTGAGGGCGTAGTGTGTAGTACTCATTTCAGAGCATCGAAACATTGTTGTTTCAGGACCTCTCTTTCAAATTTTTTCAAGAAGTCATCTACCTCGCTTAAGCTGTCATACGTAGGTAGATATCTTACCTCTATTGCTACGTAGCGCAACAACCTCGTCATCATGTTACAGTTGAGCATGGTTACCTTGTGTACCTGGTTCCACCATCATTCTATCTCCTCATTAGAATATGATGTGTAAGAGATTGCGTGCTCCCATGAGATTTGGCCATTCGCAGTTGGCTTTACCCAGTCTTACTCCCACGCGGTTATCTTGTAGATGCAATCCAGATCAATGTCACTATCGTAGTCGCGCACTTTTTCCATGTAGCGCAATCCTTCTGCAGAGTCTAAGGGTACCACTATGCGCAGAGACTTTTTCTCAAATATCATCTTGTGCTTCTTTAGATTTATCACTCCATTCATGTCAGTGGCCCAATCTATTCCCAATACTGCAGGGTAGGGATTTCTATCATAAAAAATCCCTATGACTTTGAAATGTGCTAGTGCGCTTGTTCCTTTGATATCTACTATGATTCCCTGCAATCTCCCCATAGGTAGGATATTTTGTTGGTTTGTTGTTCATGGTTGGATAGGAGACCATTGCAGCACAAGCCTGCCCATGCACTCCCATGTTTTCTTTGGTAGGAAGTTTGCTTCCAATCCTAGATCCATAATCACTTGGTCCATCTCATATTCCCCAATCTGTGTGGTTAATCTCATCTCCCTTCCTGTTTGCATCAAGTGCTTCTCGAGCTTCCAGACTATGCGTAGTTATCCTGGCACGGTCCTAGCGCATCTAGTTATGAGTTCCTACAACCCCTTTACAGCCTTGTTGTCGTGCAGCAACTTCATGCATGTCTCCAAGAATGTAGTGAGCATCGATGGGTCCATTTTTGGCTTTAGTCTGTCTTTACTTCCTGAAGTGGAGGCATCAACGAAGCTCCTCTTAGCTTCCATGAAGGTCTCCTTAGCACACTCCAAATCAAATTCTGGTTCCTTCATTGGAGCCTTGTGAACCCAGGTACTTTCTTCAGGTTTCTTTCCTTTGTCATCCGTTGTCGTATTTCCACTTCGGAGCACGATGTTTATGTTAGGGTCTTCCTCGCACAGCTCAGACCTCATCATTTGTAGGTTTTGAGTCGGGGGAGGTTGGACTGCTTCTTTATTGCACAACCTTGCTATTAGTGTGGGACACTCCTCTCTCTCATGATCAAACAATGTATAATATAATCATGATCGTCATGTTGGATTCATACAATCGCGGGCATAATGCCCTGGCCCTTTGCAATTGTAACATATTAGCTGTCTATGACCTCTTCCTGGTACCACTCCACCTTGGCCTCATCTGCGCCCCTGAAATCCGGTGCGTGCGATTCCTACATTTTGATCAAGGGGTCATGTTTCAGCCTGAACTCTCTAGGTAGGAGTTCAATCCATCATCAACTCATAACTTCTACAGGTGCGCTCATCATGTCCTACTGACCTACAGAAATTACAGAACAACTGTTGTGAACTCTGCGTATACTTCTGTAATAGATGGCAGTTATCTATAGTATGCTTTCCTCCTATTTGACAAATTGCACACCATAGTGCAGGTGCCGCGCTTGGTCCTTCTTGTGCCTCCGGTCTTAGTGGCATTGGCCCTCCTCCCGTAAGGTAATTCATGAACACTGGGTAGTGGTCCTTGTCATGCCCCTGGCCCTTGCATTTTACGCACCATACCTCATCGCACATCTCTTTGCGGGTTGTCCTATCTTGCTTCAAACTCTACATCTCCAGGCACAATATTTTCAACTGCGCGTGAATCTGTTGAACTCCCAGGTTGGGATCTTGTATCGAGGTCTCATGCAATCTCATTGCGACCTCCAAGGCCTCAGTCTGATTGCTTAGCCTTTGTTGCGACATTACGTTCCGTAGATGCGGTGTTAACGATGCTACAGACCATTCGAGGTGTTTCCCATCTGTCAACGTCATGTTTTCTTCGTGAATGGTGCACTTCAGTCTTTGATCCAACTCCCATGGGGTCTCACCTGGTAGCATTGTGATTTCCTTGAACCCAGTGATCAATTGTGCCTTCGACTTTGGCCTACTAAATTCTTTGTTTAACGCCACTTGGATATTCGCGATCCCCGCATTCGGATTGTCATTTGAATGCTTAATGTACCAGGTCAACGCGCGATCCTGTAGAGCGCTGACCAGTGTTTCCTTCTTTATATTATCATTTGTGACTCCCTGTGCTTCCCATACTACTTTTATCACGGACTAGAACTGATCCAGATCTTCATTTCCTACTCCCTTGAACAGTGGTAGCTTTATCGTGCTTCCCATACTACTTCACGGTGGTGATGGAGGTGGTATGGGCAAAGACGGGGGTGAATATGGTGAAACTGGCGGTGGCGTGGGTGGGGGTCATATGCGCGGAATTCTTTGTCTTATCATATTGATCGCACTTCTTGGTGAGACCTTCGCAACCTCTTCCTTGCCCCCTCGTGGAGGTGAAATCAAGGGGCTAGTCTCTAGTTCTGTGCTACCTTCATTTCTGTATATTCTCACACTTCGCATAGCCCCAAACATCAATTTATTTGCATGACCTACTTTTCACATAGTAGAATTTTAATCCAAGTGTTCAAAGATTTAATGTACATACCTCGCGGTTCCTTAAGGAAGCGTCATTTTGCCTCGCTATAACTGACCAAAGTATCTACCACAAATTCGGTGATGAATCCTCCTATGATTCGATCAAGCCAGTGATTGACTATGCCCATGATCTTATCTTCTAATGCTTCTAGTCTTGCGCACCAATTCTGGAGTCCACACAATAGGTTTGTCGAGTTTACACCTTCCTTGGTTATCTGCTAGCTTCATGATCCACTCGTACAACTCAGTGGGGAAGGATGCAAAGAAAATTTCATGGATTTATGTATATAAGTATCAGTCTAACTACTCTTCCTTTGATAGTCGCGATTCCTGTTTTCCTGCGCTGCGAACTCGTGAATCTTCTTGTCCAACTAATCTTCAATTCCTTTTTCTGTCGAATTCCAGTGATACAACATTAGACATCTCTATGCAAATCCCGATCCCAGCAACAGAACCATTTGTTGGGTTGTTGGGGCCTGACCCAGGTTTAGATTTAATTAGCGAAACAAATCCCTGTACTATTGGCCCTTTCGACAATAGTTTGCAGAGCGCGGACTAAGGTCTCACCAGCAGTAGTATGGGAGGGTGCTAAAACTAGGTTTCTGCACCCTTGAGATGTCTGAGAAGTTCGAATGGTCTCATTGTTTTTCCCTGTGTGCAGGTCGCTTCGCACACTTCCCTGTTCCTCACGCCCTGATACACTGCCTTCGCACAGCCCTAACCAAGGATTGTGGAGCTTCTGCACTGCTAGAGCCACACTCTGGGCTAGTACCCGAGATCTTAGTTAATTACCTTCACGTACTTGGATGTCTTATGTTATAATTAGTTATACAAAACATTCAAATAAGTTCATGCAACATATAAACAATATACTTGCAAATTATACCTAATCATGTATTAAAACAGGAAAAGTGTAGGTTTTAACCTCGTACAGAAATTACCTGCATACGAATTCTAAATCACAGAAAAAATAAAAATGCGAGAGCATAACACATAAAACACATATACACAGAGATTTCCCACTGGATCTCAAAACCGAGACTACCAGCTTAATTTTTCATTATATTCCTTTCAATGTTACAATACATATTTATACATGCCGAAGCATCCATACCATGGACCGAAACCATCGCGTTCAAAACTGTGGACCGAAAACCATAGGTAGGTTCGCCCAACCTAATATAGGGTCCAAAATTTTTTTTCTCGGGCGCTGCCCCGAACCCGTAGAGGGGGACTACCCGCCCCCTCAAACCCCCCGGATAAGGGGGGCTGCCGCCCCCCTTGCGTGACCCCCCGCTGCGCAATCGGCACAGCGAGGGGGGCTCTGCCCCCCCTCTAACCCCCCGATTCACTACGTAGGTTAGTCGTGGAAAGAATATAACACAACCCAACAAAAAGGTGCATAGAAATATGGTAAACTTTATATTTATTGATTCTTTCAACAATTACAAACTCGACTTGCCTTGCACACTCAGCTGGAGGGGTCTGTGCACTTATTTGCAGACTACTAGGCCTCTGTGCAATCAGCTGTAGAGCCTTTCCCTACCCTACAACCCATTGGCACACTTTACAATTAAGCGTAATCACTTAGACTTCTCTTACTCTCCTATATTCCATCTTCTCTGTTAGTTATCTTATGCACTTAAAGCCTCACTCTATTTATACAATCCCATGGTCTGGGAGCATGGGTAGGTCTATCCAGCCGACATTACATTACAAAAACTAGGGCGGAAAACCTTGTGACTCTATTATGATTTTGCGCCTCGCGCTAGCAATTCACGAAGCTTTTACAAAAGGATTCGGTCAAAACATGGGCTTTAAGCCTCAAAACCTACCTTGGGGGGATTCCATGCCCAACACCGGCCAAAATCTAACTTAATGTTGTAAGGCTTGAATTATTTTTTGCGTGTTTGTTTTGGTTTGTGTGGTTTTTTTTTGTTTTGTAGGCAAAAATGAGTTTTTCAAGTAAGCACGCACTCCAGAGCTTTAGTGAGAAAAAAAACCATTTCCTCTTTTCCAAAAATTACTAACCTTTTAAGCTAGCTCACTTGGTCCAAAGTTACTTTATGAAAATAGAGGTCTTGGATTCACGTCTTTCTTTTTGTTGAGTTATTTTTTCAAAAAGAACATGTAGCTTATGTTTTAAAGTTACTTTATGTAAAAGTGTTCTCACCCATTATAAAAAGTGACTCACTTATAATTCTAAAGTCACTTTATCTTTTATTTAAGTTACAAGTTAGGGGATAGTTCGTAAAGTACCATTGTAAAAGTGACTTTCACTTATTTATAAAAGTAGGTCACGTAAAGTAATATTTTTTAAAAATCAGCTAATTAGATTAAGTTTAGAAGTGAGAGGAGGGAGTGGGAAGGGGATTTTTTTTTAAATATAAAATTATCATTCACTTCTTAACATTCACGTGATTCGTCGACATCTTCAACAACATTTCTTCAAAATGCCATAACTTCTTCATCTAGAAGTTGTTTTTAGAGCCATTTTTTTTAATCGGCCTAATTTTTCGCTATCTTTCTATTGGAACACTTAGTTTAAACATCTAAAACTTCAGTTTCTTTTAAAACGGAAAGTCCATACATAGTTATTCTTGACAGCACCAACTACTTCCAATGACTATCCTACATTGTGGATTTACTTAGAAAAGTTCTTTATAGAATAGCCTCAGGCCAAGAGTCTAAACCTAAACATGAAGATAATCAAGACAAATGGGAAAACAAGCAAGATCAAACAAGCGTGTTGATATGGATGTCTATTTCTCCAGACCTTAAATTCCATATCGCAGAAATTGATATCCCCAACGAAGCAATGAAACAACTCAATAAAATTTTTGTAATTAAAAATGAAATTAGAGCCCATCAACTCATTGGAAAATAAGAAAGATCAAATAAGTGGGCTGATATGGATGTCTATTTCTGTAGACCTTAAATTCCATATCGCAGAAATTGATACCCTCGATGAAGCAATGAAACAGCTCAATAAAATTTTTGTAATTAAAAATGAAATTAGAGCCCATCAACTCGAAAATGAGTTGCTTACATTGGACCCTAATAATTTTTCTTCCATTGAAGATTTTTTGTCAAAGTTCAAGACCCTTAGACTTCTCTTGGAAGGTGTTAAGTTTAAGAAATAAGATGGCAACCTTATCTATTACATTCTTACTAAGTTAGAACCAGCCTACTCTGTGTTTGTTTCCACTTTACATTCTAATATAGAAGCCTTTATTTCTTAAGGACAAGACTACAAGTCCCCCTCTTTTGATGCCTTTTGTGATTCTTTAATAAGAGAGCAAGAAAAACTATTACATCTTGGTCTTCTTAATAATGGAAAATCTTCTAAGAAAGCCTTAGCAACCCAACAACAACCAAGTTCAAAGAATCCTAAGAAGCAACATCCTAAAAAGAACTGTCCTAAACCAAACAAGGGTCCTAAGCAATTTTAGTGTCACAACAAAAAATCAACTCAACAAAATGATAAGGCAACTAAAAACAAAGGGAAGAAGACTGATAGACATTGCAAATTTTGTAATCATGATGGCCACTTAGAATCCAAATGCTTTAAGAAGATGGAAGCCTTGGAAGCAACAATGAAGAAGCATAACATCCATTTAGAGAAATCTTCAACTTCAACTTCATCTTTAGGAATAACACTTTTTGCACGTGGTTGTCAAGCATCTCAGTTTGGTTATGCACTAAATGTATCTTCTTCTTCTCATTCTCATGAGTGGCTCATTGACTCTAGAGCTTCTTATCACATGGCCAAAAACAAAACCATGTTTTCTTCTTTAAATGATTGTAACACAAAAAATATATATGTTGGTGATGATAGATCTCTTAGCGTTGTAGGGACTAGAACTATTCATCTAGACGATGGTCAATTTAATGATGTATTATGTGTTCTTACCTTATCCTGCAACTTTTTATCTGTATATCAGATAACTCATTCAGGTGAAGGTAAAATTGTTTAATTTTCACCTCATGATGTTGTAATTAAGGACCTAAGAGACCCAAGACAAATTTTAGCTACTGGCATTGTTGATGATTCTACAAGGTTGTATAAGTTTAACAACTTTGGCTTATCAACTCTTCCCTCGGTATTTGTTTCTCATAATGATGAAGTGAGCAAACTTTGGCATGAAAGATTTGGTCACTTAAACTATCACTCCTTCAAAATCTATGTAAAGAAAATATGGTGATAAGTCTTCCCATGGTATCTTGCAGAGATGGTGTTTTTTCTAGATGTGTACTTGGAAAAAATCATCGAGGTAATTTTGAAAATGGTGCCTTTTGGCATGCCTCAACCCCTTTACAACTTGTGCATAATGATTTATGTGGTCGACTTCCAATTGTTTCATTCTCTAGCTACAAGTATTTCTTAATTTTTGTTGATGATTTCTCCAGTTGCACTTGGGTATACTTCTTAAAACTAAAGAGTGAAGTCCTTAACATGTTCTTGGCCTTTAAGGCCTTTGTTGAGAAACAATCTGGACATTAAATTCTTAAGCTAAGATCTGATAATGGTGGATAATATGTTAACAACAAATTCATCAACTTTTGCACTGAGCATGGAATTCAATTGCAACATATTGTTTTATATACTCCATTGAAAAATGGTGTAGCTGAAATGAAGAATCATGCCTTAAAGGAAATGGCTAATTGTATGATTCAATCTAAAGGACTTAGGACTTAGTCTTGATTTTTTTGCAGAAGAAATTAACTGTGAAAATTACATAGTAAATTGCACTACTACTAAGGTTTTAAAGAATATCACTACAGAAGAAGCATGAAGCTCAATTAAACCAGATGTAAGTCACTTTCATGTTTTTGGAAGTGAAGCATGGGCCCATATTCTAGATGAGGAACATAAAACCTTAGAACCTAAGAGTGAAAAATGTATTTTTGTTGGATATTAAGAAGATGTCAAAGGATATAGACGTCTTCAACCTAAATCCAAAAATGTTATCATTAGACGAGATGTAAAGTTTGCTGAAAATATATCGGCCTACGAGCCTAGTTCGGCGGATGTGCCACCTCTCTCTATCCCTTCTACTTTTGAAAATATTTTTCTTCAAATGATGACAGCGAGGATGATAATCCTCCCCCACCTTCTCGGGATCCTTTTTCAGCTCCCCAAATTCCAAAATGGGTCTGCGCTACTCGAGAATGCAACGGGTGAACCTACAGATCATCTTCATACACGTTCTCAGTTTGATAGAGCCTATTCTTTATTGGCTCAAGCTTTAGAGAATTATGATCATGACACCTTTGCAGAAGCTTCAAGCCATCCATATTGGGATGCAACTATGAATAAAGAATATCGTTCATTATTGACAAATGATACATGGGATCTCGTTCCTCTTCCAAAGGGATGAAAACTTGTTAGATGCAAATGGGTTTACAGAACCATGTTTGGACTATATGGAAAAGTTTATAAACATAAAATTCGTCTTGTTGCTAAGGGTTTTTCACAAGTTGAAGGCATTCACTATACTAAAACCTTCTCCCCTATTTCCAAAATAAACTCTATCCACCTTGTTCTTTCTCTTGCTACCTGTTTCAAATGAGAATTCCATCAGATGGATGTTAAGTTTTCCTTCTTGCATGGGGACTTGCATGAAGAAATCTATATGGAACAACCTTTTGGATTTATAAAAATAGACTCTAGCCTTGTATGTCAGCTTAAGAAATCTTTTTATGGTCTCAAGCAAGCCCCTCGGGCTTGGTATTCCAAAATGGCTAGCTTTCTTTTAGATACTGGATTTTCTAGGTGTCATTCTGACAATATTGTTTGCACCAAGAAAGTGGGTAAGTATCTTATCATTCTTGTTCTTTATGTTGATGATATTATCCTTATTGGTAGTGATCCCACCCTTATAAACGATGCGAATTCCATCCTTAAAAAGCAGTTTGAAATGACAGACTTAGGACACTTGCATTATTTTTTTGGTCTTCAAGTCTTGCAATGCAAATAAGGATTTCCCTTTCCCAGTCCAAGTATGTTTGTGACCTTCTATGCCACTTTCACATGGAAGACTGTAAGCTATTCCCTTCTCCCTTTTAGCCTGGAGACAAAATTTCAGTCACTTGTAATTCCCTTGAAGTTGATGCTACCTTATATCATTAGCTTGTTGGAAAAATTTTGTATTTGACCCATACCCTTCCTGACCTTTCCTTTGTTGTTGGCCTTGTTGCTCGGTTTATGCGAAACCCACATGAAAGTAATTAGAAAGAAGCTAAAATAATGCTTCGTTATGTTTAAGGTACAATTTAGTTTGGGATTCATTATTGTGAAAAAGCATCTCCTCTATTGGTTGGTTTCACTAATTCTGATTGGGCTAGTGACCCTGATGATCGGAAGTTTTCTACATGTTATGTCTTCACTCTTGGTTCTGGACCTATTACATGGACTTGTAAGAAAGATAGTGCCATTTATCTTTCTTTAGTAGAAGCAGAGTATCATGTTGTTGTTGAAGCTAGTAAGGAAGCCTTGTGGCTTTGTCAGATTCTGTCAGAGTTTAGTTTTCAGCAACAACATCCAACTACACTTTGGTGTGATAATAAAAGTTTCATTCAACTATGCAAAGATCCATTTCAACACTAGCGCAGCAAACACATTGAACTACACATGCACTTCATCAGAAAGCTCATTCATGACCATGTTCTTGAAGTGCAATATTGTTCAACCGATGATCAATTTGTAGACATCTTCACAAAATCCCTCACAGGGGTGAAGTTTACTAAATTTCAACTTATCGTTGGAGTTCATGAAGTTGTCACTAAGGGGGGATAGGCTTTAATGCCTCCTTCCTTCTCCTATTGTGTCATATTTGTACATTCTTCAATCCTATCTCAAGTTGTTCTTAAGGAGGGATGTTAGGAGATTCTGAAACATAAGAAATAATTAATTATAACTTGGTCTAGTGTATAGTTAGGTAAAGTGTGTTTCTTTTGTATGTACTTTTTGTAACTTACAATCTGATAGTCACGATATGTTCTAGACATGAAGTTATCCGATGGTTCATTCTCTCCTCGGTATTACCGATGCTTTATTCGTGGCTTAACACTCGATTGGTCCATGATCTCTATTTAAAGAGCATGGAGGGTCATTTGTTAGGTGATCGTTCATGAGAGAATATTATGTAAATTTTCTTTATTTTACCTTAATAAATTGCCTGAAGTGGCTGTGGTGGATCAGGTCATGGACTGTTTCCCTCTTTGAGGGTTTTAACCACGTCAAGAATACTGGTGTACTGATCTGTGATCTATTTGTGAGTGGTGTCCTCTGGTGTTTTATCTAAGGAACTTACCCTATAAATTCCTACAGAGGGAAATTTTTCACAATCACATAAATATGCTAACTTTCTACTAAAAAACCAAAATTTCTCAGGGAATACGATGGTGTGGTTTGTTTCCTCATCTAAGAAGCAAAATTTCAGGAAACCAACAACAAGGAATATTTGTAGAATCTTGTGGAATCTAAAAGATACCCTTGGAGGCTGATTTTTTACAAAAGTAGAATGATATCGACTTTATAGTCATCTTTCATAGAATTTCATAGGGAGCACAGTGGGGTGCTCATAATTTTAAGTTGCCTACAAGCTAGCTTTGCCACCCACTGCAAAAATCTATCCAGTCTTCCATGTCTCATGCCTCAAGAAAGTGATTGGGAGCAATTGTAGAATTCAAACCAGTCTACCTGAAGTGGATGAAGAAGGGTCAATCTGGCTCCAACTTGAATAGGTTCTTGACACATGAGAACGGCACCTGTGTGGCCGCACGATCAAGGAAGTTCTTGTCAAGTAGAAAGACACCTCTCTGGAAGATGCAACCTGGGAACCAGCTACTATCCTTCAACAGTTTCCGCAGCTTCAGCCTTGAGGACAAGGCTATTCTTATGGTGGAGGGCATGTTAGGGTCCAACCCTAACCCCCTTATTATGTAATAGGATTGACTCATAGTTATAGTTAAGTAAAGAGTCAATAAATCCCATATTAATAATTGTAAGTGGTTAACTCGCAATTAATTAAGGGACCATAGTTAGTTGCAAATGGGCCATGGTATTAGATAGATGGTATTAATAAGAACCATGGTATTGCATGTATGAATCCTATATAAAGGATAGAGACTCCCCTCGAGGAGCATTGTGTCTTATTTTGTGATTGAGCTCAACTCTATTGGAGGTCGCCCCCTCGAAGAGGCAAGTGAATATTGCTTTCTAAATAATAAAATACTTGCTATTATTTCTCATTGTTCTATGTTCTGATTATATCTCTTTGCATATTTGGTATTCTAGTATCGTCTTATAGGTTAAGAGCATAACAGTGTGAAACCCAAAATAGGTCTCAAAACGAGATCTCTATGTAGAATAATGTTTTTCTCTGTTGCAAGCATGTTGCACATAACACAAATGTTCATCCCAAAGCTTAGGATGCTTACTGCAATATCCTCTGAGAAACTAGATCATTGTCCTGTTGACTACTTCTATCTGTCCATCAGTTTGTGGATGGAAAGTTGTGCTTTTCTTCAGTTTGGTGTCCATCAGTTCCCACAGACTTGACCAAAACTTCCCCACAAATCGGGTGTCTCAATCAGATACAATGGAAGTGGGTAATCCAAAATGAAGCCATACATGTTGAAAGAACAGTTTTGTAGTTTGTTTAGCTATAATATATTTATTACAAGGTATCAAAATACACATTTTGTTGAACCTATCCACAAAAACATATGGATAATCATGACCTTTCCTAGATTTAGGCAGTGCCCCAACAATTTCCATGGAAACACTTTGCCAAGGGTGAGAAGGAACTGGTAATGGAGTGTACAAGCCTAGTTTTTTGTTGTTGGGCTTGCTCTTAGCACACATAGTACACCCTCTTACATATCTAGAAACTATCTCATTCATTTTTGGCCAATAACAAAATCTTTTCAGCTGTGCAACTATTTTACTTACCCTAAACTAACCTAATATTAGAGAAGTGCGTGCTTCTCGAATTATCCTTAATCTTTCAATTTGTGGAATGCATAGCTTCCCACATTATAGGAGCTAGTCCTTTACATGATAATCCAATTCTTCTACTCGTTTGCCTTGACTTAAAGTTGCATATACATCTTTAAAGTCTATATCTTGAGCATATTATTCAATGTAGCTCTCACGTAACACAGAATTATGCTTAAGTATAGTAGATGCATTTATAATGGTTCTAGATAACATATCTGCAACTTTATTGTGTATGCCCTTTTTATATCCGATGACTAATGAAACTGTTGTAGAAAACCCATCCATATATAGTGTCTTGATTGCCGCAACTTAGTTTGGGAGTGTAGATATTAAATTGGTTGATGATTAGTATGTATTACTGTCTCTTTGCCAATTAGGTAATGTTTCCACTTTTTCACACTCTGTACTAATGCATACAATTCTTTATCATATGTAGGATAGTTAACTACTGCAGAATTAAATGTCCCATAATGACAACATATGGGTTTACCGTGCTGTGTCAACATTGCTCCCATGGCATAGTCATTGGCATTCGTTTGGATCTCAAATGGTTTTTGAAGATCAGGCAGTGCTAGTACAGGTGTTGTACTAATCTTTTCTTTCAAGGTGTCGAAGGATTTCTACTATTTGCCTCCCCATTGAAACACCTTGTTCAATCATATTAAAGCATGTAAGGGAGCTGCAATTAAGGAAAAGTTAGAAATGAACTTTCTCCAATATTGTGCTACTCCTAAGTAGCTTCTAACTTCTGTAGCAGATTTGGGTTTAGGCCAATTTACAATGACTGCCACCTTAGAGGGATCTATCTTCAATTCACCACACCCTACTATATGTCCCAAATAATTCAGAGATGTTTTTCCAAATTCAAATTTTGAGAGTTTTACATATTTTTTTTCTCTTTTCAAAACATCTAGTGCCTGCTTAGCATGCTTTAAATGTTCTTCCCATGTTTTGCTAAATATCATAAGGTCATCCAGATATACAATAACAAAATCTTCAAGAAAAGGTCTGGGTACATCATTCATTAGTCTCAAGAAAGTAGCAGGAGCATTAGTTAAGCCAAAAGGCATAACCAACCACTCATACAATCCCTACTTTGTCTTAAAAGTAGTCTTCCATGCATCTTGTTCTGCAACTCTGACCTGGTGATATCCACTATGCAAGTCTAACTTGGAAAAATAAACAACTTCTTTCAATTTATCTAAAAGATCATCTACTTGAGGAAGGGGATAACAATTTTTTATTGTTATCTTATTTAGTGCTCGGTAATCAATGCACATTCTCCACAAGCCATCTTTATTTCTCACCAAAATGATTGGTGACCTACATGGTGATGTGATAGGTCTGATGAACTCTTTCACGGGCAACTCGTGCACCTGCTTCTTGATTTCAACATTCTCTAAAGCAGACAACATGTACATTCCAATGTTAGGCAATGGAGCATCTTGCTGCAAAATAATATCATGCACTATTTCATTTTTAGGTGGCAGACCTTTAGGTTCTTGAAACAAGATATCATACTTTGAAACAACCTTTTCTAAATCAGCTTGTTGTTTAGCATTACAACCCTCAAATACATTGGTTTTATCAGGTTTCTTTTCCTTTACAACCATCAGTAAGAATTGTTTGCATGAATTTATCATTCATTTAATCTGCCCTGAGTTTATGAGAGTATAATTATTCTTGAGATTATGAGCTCTTACAAAGTATTTGATTCCATCTTTAACAAGTAGATACTTGTTCTCAGCTCTGTAGAAAATAACTTTTCTGTCATACAAGTAAGAAATTCCTAAAACAATTCCACATATATCCAAAGGAATTATGTCTAACTCAACCTCATCTACAAATGTTGACCCAAAAGAAAACTTGAGTTTGCACTATCTAGTCACTTGTAGTTGTGCTTTATCATTTAACCATCCTAATGGGTATGGTTTCTTGTGAGGTGTAGTCACTAATCCCAAGTTCTTTACAATTGGTTCAGAAATTAAATTTACTTGTGAGCCACTATCAAACAAAGTATCAATCTTTTGATGTTTGGAAATAACTCGAATATGGAAAAGCTCATGTCTTTTTCTCTAATTTTCTTCATGAATAGTAGATTGTGTAGAATTACTAGTAGATGCTTCAAAATTCTTACCTTTTATACCTGTGGCTGCAATAGTTGTTTCATCTCCTGAGTCTGACCCCAAATCTTTCTGAATAGCTACAACAATCTTCTTCTTCTTGCCCTCGAATTTCTTAGGTCTCAGCTTTGGATGCAGAATCCAACAGTGCTCATCATCATGCCCATCCTTCTTACAATGAGTGCATGAAGACTTTCTCTTCGAGCAAGAAAATGAAATTAGAGAATGCATTTTGTAGTGTTTCTAAAAGAAGGAAAGAAGGATTCGATTAAAGAATATGTTGTTGCATTTGAAGTAGGAAGGAAAAAATATGGTCAAGGAATCTTTTGTCAAAGATTCAATTGATAGTCCTACTATGAAAATATGAGAAGCAACATATGCTATCTGGAAGAACCTAGATATTTGAATTTGATTGTATACTCATGAAAGTGTGTTATTGATTGGGGTTTTGTTTGTAGAAGTGAATTTCTCGAAGGAAATATTGTTGGTTACCAATCAGTAGGATTGGGAGAGATTGGTTATTCTTGATCTGTTGGATCAAGGGGTGTTGAGGATTTGCAAGTGAAGAATTTCTTGGGGAGACATCTGGTTGACACTTTATGTTGATGTTTGAGTCCCTAAAGTTGGAAATGTGGCATTGTTCATTGAGCTTTGACACACACCTGGATTTTTGGGTTGGTGGTTAAAAAGTAAGCCTAATGGTGCCTAGAGGGGCTGGAAGCTTGAGTCCATCTTAGTCCCACCTAGATAGAGTACCTAGTCAGGAATATAGTGCATGGCATTGTGGTGCCTAAAATATTGAGTGATTGGTTGAATAGATTACCCTGGACAGGAATCTATTCCATGGCATTGCAGTGCCTAAATTGATCAACTGGTTAGATAGATTGCCCTGGTTAGGAATCTAGTCCATGGCATTGTGGTTTCTAAAGTTCTTCATGGTTCATATAGTTTGAGATCTTCCATTATATGTGTATATTACTAATACCTCCCTAGTTAAGAGGGAGTGTTGGAAAAAGTAACTATGTTCAGTCTTCAATAATGTACTAGAGTCAATATGTAATGTACTTGTCAAAAGAATAAAGATAATAATAATAATAATTATTATTATTATGACTTATTAAAGCATGGGTTTCATGCTTGGGTCACCATGATTTACGTCAAAGTCCCCATTGAGGACTTCTAAGATTTATTTCGGGTCTATAGAGTTATTTTACATTTAAAGAGACCCTTCTTGGGCTTTTGAATCATGTAAATCGGTTAAGTATTGAGTCAAATATGAATTATGTAACCTCCATGCCATATCGGCCTAAGAGAATATAAAGTCGGTCTAAGGACCCATTCTACCCCACAAGAATCCTATAAAAGGAAGGACTACAAATTCATTTGGAGTGTCAGTTCTCATTCTCTCTCTTATGGGCAGAAGTGCGAAGTAGTAAGCTGGGAAAGTCTATTTTTAGGACACTTAAGTGAATGTGAGTTTTGGGGAGTTTGAGGAGTCAAGGAAAATTGAATTTTGGTGTTGGTCTCTCTTTGTTTCGTGTTTTTCGTTGGGAGAACGAAGTCTCCCAAGTTGGATTGCTGCCAGAAGTCGTAAGCTGCCGCAAGTTTCTACATAGTCGAAGTTGATGGAAAGAGATCAATTTTATGGAGGCTGACTTGCTGTGGAGGGAAGGTCTGGTCAAGGTATAGGGTGAAGAGTCTCAAAGAATAATATTGAAAGGAAGAATTACTTTGACTGGGTTTTCCCCTTGATGGGGTTTTTGCCTTGGCATGTGCCTACATCTTGTGCTCATTGTTTTATGTGTTGAAGCTTTGTGTAATTGCTTGATGAACTATAGAA
Organism: Pinus taeda; assembly: GCA_000404065.3. Taxonomy (NCBI): domain Eukaryota; kingdom Viridiplantae; phylum Streptophyta; class Pinopsida; order Pinales; family Pinaceae; genus Pinus; species Pinus taeda. The sequence continues at coordinate 85,119 of APFE031425138.1, forward strand.
AGAAGATATAAATAATTGTAATAACAAGTAACATCACAAGTAATTATCAATATTGATAAAATCTTTACTGTCTTTCTGATTTTCCAACAGTTTGGTATTTTACTTGTATAATTGTATGCCTATGTTTTCATTTTGAAAATTGTATGAAATAGTAGAGCAGTGGCAAGAGAAAGTTGGTTCCTCTTGGAAAATTGGTGCTTGCTAACGAAAGGGGGTCGGTGCCTCCTGTGAGTGGGTGCTCACAAAAAAAGAGATGTAATTAATTGGGTGCTTAATTTACATCATAAACAATCAACAAATTAGTGGTTTTTTTCCCTTTGGGTTTCCACAAGAAAAACATGGTGTCAAATATGTGCTACTCATGTGATTGTTGTTTGAATATGTGTGTCTGAAATATTGTTGGTTCATTGTTTTGTGAATGAATTCTCTCACAAGTTAAAAAACATAAGAAGAAACTATAAGCATAATAAGTAAAAGAAAAAAGAGTTTCTTAATTACTAATTCACCCTTCCCCCCCCCCCACCCCCCCACCCCCACCAGTAATTCCATATTTCAACAAATGGTATCAGAGCCAAGTTCCTTCAGCAACAATTTAATCACTGGAAGGTAGATATATAAGGAATTATGTCTAGGCAAGAGAGTTAAGAGGCTTACTCAAGTAGAATACTAGTCTTTTATGGGACCAACTATGCTTTTTAGAAAGTGAGAATGGAAGCATATCTTATGTCCCTGGGAGTAGATGTTTGGACTTCAGTACTAGTAGACTACAATGTCCCCAATATTCTTCACTGATGTAGATGGTAAAAAATTATATGGGAACAATGTTAAAGCCAAGAATTACATTCTCTTTGGTCTTAGTCATTCAGAACTTGTAAAAGTTATGAATTGTAAATTTACTAAGGAAGTGTGGGTAAATCTTAACCAGAGTCATGAAGGAGATGACAAAGTCAAGCAAGCGAAACTTCAAACTTTCAGAATGAGGTTTGAAAGCTTGAAAATGAATGATAATGAAAGCATAGAAGAACACTTCCTTAGAGTTGATGAAGTGACTAACATGATTAGAGGACTTGGTGAAGAAGTCAAGGAAGAGATGATTGTTCAGAAAATATTAAGATATCTACCCATGAGATTTAATGCCAAAATATCAATTATTGAGGAAATGGCTAACTTAAAGGATATCACTCACATCCTATGAGATGAGAGTAGGTATAGAAAAATATGAACCAAATGAAGTGATGTTCAAAGTATCCAAAAAGGGCAAGGAGAACAAATATCATCAAGACTACTCCAACTATGAATCTGATCAAGAGTTGCCTCAACTAGCCAAAAATTGAAGCGTGGCTCAAGAAAATATAAAGGGAAGTTTCCCTTTAAGTGTTTTGAATGTGGAAGAGTTGTACATTTCTCTTCCAAATTCCCTTATAAAGAAAAGGTTTAAAGGGAAGAGGATCTAAAATTTGGAAACAAGTCTCAGACACATTAGAATAAAAATCCTTATAAGAAGAAGGGGTTCTACTCCAAAGAGGATAGCTCAACACCAAAATCAGACTGTGAAGACTCATCAGAGAATGAGTCAGATAAGTATCTTCTTACAGACTTTGAAACAGACTCCAAAAATAGGGTATTATGGAATCTGAAGATCAAGAAGAAGAAGGAGCGGTAGACCTTGAAGGGGAACTCATTAGTGCCCTTGAAAAGTTAAAGAAAGAAAGGAAGAAAAATAAGCAGTTGAAGGAACAATTATAGTGTCTCGAGGAGGGTATGTATAACTTTGATAATGAGAAGTTTTCCTATCAAAAACAAAAGCTTGAAGAAGCTATCAAAAGCAATGACAATCTAATCCTTCTACTAAAATAAAACCACGGAAATTGCAAGATACTGGAAGAGGAGAACAAGTAGTTGAAACAAGAGTTTCTTAAGTTAAAAAGGGAAACGATCTCACATATATGAAAAGATGATATTCTATCCTTGAAAGTTGAGCTGGAGGAGGTCAAATGAAAAAAAGAGGTTCTTTGAGCATGGATTCAAAAATGGGAAGAAAATTGTTAGAGTCTTGGAGCATAGATTGTCTCTCTGAGAACCGATCTTGAGAAAACAAAGATCGAGAAGGGTCTAAATGAAAACTTTGTTGAAGGGACAAGGATACTAGATCAGATCTTAAATAGTCAAAGGCCCTCAGAAATCAGAATTGGTCTGGGATGTTGTAACATATATGGTTTTCATAAGTTAGATATTTATAAAAGAGGGTATAAAAGAATAAAAAACAAAAAATAGAATAAAATAATGAAAATATGAAAATTTTAAAAAAAATTGATGAAAAGAACCCCATGAAAAGAAAAACAAGTGTATAAGTGAGCAAGATCAAAAGCCACTAGAAATAATTCTTGTTTAAACCATATAGTATAATCGTGATCAAACATGTTTAAATTTATGTTTTTAGATTAGGAAATAATTAAACTAAATTGTTTAATCTTGGTTGAAATTATAAGATAGGATAGATTAGAGAAAAAGGTGACCAAAGAATTTAATCTTTGTCAATTTCATTATGTACTAGAATAGGGTTAGAAGTAACTTTAGGAAATAAAAAGAGGGTATGCTAGATCAAATGCGCCCTTAGGATTTATTAATCATGCTTTGATAGATTAATTTTAGTTAAATAATGAGCTAATCATGTCATTTAAACATGATTAGTGAGATGTAATAAGAATTAAAAATTGAGTTTTATTATAACGTTGGGAGATGATTTGATGTTTTGTTGGCTTGTGATATTGAAAGAGCACCTTTCAATGACCATGATTTTCCCCGCCTAGATCATTGGTGGGGAAACCACTTTGCACCCCCTCATCTAATTTCCTGTTAATGGCAAAGGGGGTGGGGTCTGAAAAGCGGTCTTTCTTTTCCCGTTCCCCGCGCAACGTTGCACCTCATCACAAATTCGCACCCCCCTTGCTAAAAACCACTTACCATCACTCCCCCTATGAAATCCGTCTATCACTCCTCTACTCCCGCCAATGGTCACCACATTAATTCTCGTACTTTACCTTCCACTAATTACACCATGCTACTTGTCATTCCTCCATCTGCTCACATTAGTTTCCCATTGTTATCTGCCTGTTATACCATATCCGTTGCAACTTTCTTGTTTCTGATTAATTCACCTTAATCCCATTCTGTAACGGATTTAACTACAACAACAAGTGATCAAGTCTTATAAAATCTACCTTGTATCATCTCACATGAATCTCCTAGCTACTCTGTTATTGTTTATTGGCTTAGGGGGTACTAACCTAGGTTCAGGTTTAGTTGCGCCAACCAACAAAACCCTACACTACTGGCCCTTTTGGCAACAACCCACGTAGCGCAGGCTGTAGTCTCACCCAAAGTAGTATGGGGGGATGCTAGAACCAAGTTTCTGCATCCAGAGATTAGTGTGATGTCTTTTAGTGCCCTAGATCTTCCTTTGTGCAAATCTATAAGCCCTTAAGGCTCGGTACTACAACTCCCTTTAAACAGCCTCTAGACCTTCGCGAAGGTCTACGAGTGATCTTTGCAGACTCTTAACAGTCTCGTTGTCCATCTACACACATCAGAGAACTACTCTAGACTAGGGCTCATGTAGATAAGCTTGTGTTATTAATAAACATTATAAAATTCATCAAATTCTTTGCGTAATTACACAAACATGCTTGCGTACATCATCTAATAGTTATTCAATAGGATTGCGCATCATTAGATCAATATTTCATAAATACATTATTCATTCATAGCATATATCGCTATCATAAATAAACAGAAGTAAACAGATAAACACATGAATTCTTTGGTAATCTTCTTTATTGTTCTTCAGTTAGGATTTACATACCCAAAAATACCCTACGCACTTAGCTATAGGGGTCTGCGCACTCAGCTGCGGACTCTACCCAGGCCTCTGCGCACTCAACTGCAAAGCCTTTATCTGACCCACTTCTTTGCGCTAAGACTTCTCTATTATCCACCCATTACAACTCTGATTATCATTATTTGATTATACCTTAGAATCTCTCAGACACGCCTATTTATATATTTCTACATAGAATCTAAAAACTGACTCAACCTTTTACATAAACAAGGGGTTAAAACCCCTTTGACTCCTAACCATCTATGCGCTCTGCATCCACCAATCACAGAGACTTTACATCATTTACAATAATTACATCAAAACCTTGGTTTTTAACCCCAAAACTAACCCAAGGGACCCCATCCCAACAGGCTCCCAACATAAATATTGTGACTCGCCCTCGAGTCACTCGGCTGGCACGACGATCTTGCTGTGAAGATCCCCCAACTCCACCTGAACTACTGCAAGCTTGGTAGCGCTTTGTGTGGATTTCTGCTTGACCTCTTCCACTAACTTCTTTGTAGCTGGTCCTTCTGCAGCCATCTATTGCATTTGCTAGAAGCCTGTGAGCTTCTCCTAAATGTTGGTCATGACTTGGTAAGCTTCGTCTAACCAGGGCCCCAACCTAGCCTTAATCAAAGTCTCCTTCTTATATGCTACTTCCACCTGCATGAGGAGCCTCTTCCCTTCCTGCAACTTGGCTAGGCACTATGTTGGTGCAATGGAGCGCATCTTAGCCCTGATTTCATTATATTGTTTCTGCAGCTCTCGAACCTCTCTATTCAGTATTTGTAGGTTTGGGTCTTCCTACAGAGTCATCACCAACTCCATTTCCTGCTCAAATAATGTCAAAAAAACAGCGACTGCAGCATCCAAGGTGGTCATTCCTTCTTTTATGGCATCTCTAGGTTGCTTCCTCATCTAAGGAGGAGTCGTGGTTTGCAACTTTAATTGCGGCTTAGTTATTTTCATGTTGAGTTTGAATTGAACTCAGCCAACCTCTATGTTTTCCTCGTGCACTCCAGCAGCTAACTTCCTGATCTTAAATTCTGGTTGTGCATCCTCTGGAATGTGAAGCTCAGGCACTGTTCTACATGCCTCTGCAACTATGGATGCCAATCGAGAACTTTGTGCCTGCGAAATTTCCTTTTCTTTCAAGGTCTGTGTTTTATCGGTGAACATTTTCTCATTATTCACCATGTATTCATTGATCAAATTGAGAGTGCGTTGCTCTCAAGCATTCAATTCCTTTATCACCCCTACCTGCAATGTGTGAAGAAAGTCATTGGGGAGTGTTGTGATGTTTATTCTAATTTTCTTAAGTGTGCTTAAAATGATATGGTCATCGGCTGAATCTACACATAGGGACCCTTCGGGAAATGCAAAAATGTGAAGATCAAGGATCCTTACCAATTCTGCAACCCGACTCATCCTCGGGGCCAGGCTCACTTGTGTGGCACTCGCTTAACCCGTGCCCACCTATATCCTGTTAGCCTAGATCTGCAGCTCATATAGATCCTTTTGGATGCTTCCCAGTGTCTGCATATACTGCTTCTTGGACTACTGTAGTAGTTCAGTTGTAGTGTCTCATATTTTTTTGTCGATCTCTTCAAGATCACCCTCTATCAATACCATGGGATCACCCTATGACTTGTCCAATTTTTTATTTTTCTAGGGATCTTCTCATTGCTCCTGTCCATGCTTCTTGAGCCGAAATGGGGTGCTCTACCCCTCATCTCCTCCACCACCTTGTTTAAACTATTCTTCCTCCTCAGTCTTGGGCGAAGTAGATTTTCCACTTCTCTCTAACTCGCACTGCTCTTATTCAACCTGCTCCTTAGCAGTGTGCTCTTTCTAAAGCCAAGCCTTCTCTACGACTTCCTTCTTCCTTTGCATAGCCAATTTTTGTGCAGCCTTTTTGGCTCCTTCCTTTTGTTTCTACACTGCCAAACTACCCGCACCCTTACTGGTTCTAACATCCAAGTCTGGGGGGTGCGCCACTCTGCTCGCCATCACTTGATTACCTCCTACATGTCTATATATGTTACCAAGTATGGAAAGTCATGCCATTTTTGTTGCGTATCCTTTCGCGCCTGAATGTAAACTCAGTGGAAGTCAGACTTAAATGTGCCATAGGATGACAACTACGTATACAAGGTCAGGGACAACCTTGGGTACTAGTTGATGGCCATGCGAAGGCTTGATTCCACAGAACCTAGAATATTTTTGTTTATGTGACCTGCACAGGGTCCTTTGTAGGCCATAGGGAGGCGAACTACATGGCCTCTAGTAATCCTTCTTACAACAGAGGAAACTATTTGTCCTCTGGCAACTCCCATGCAACCAACAAAATGGAGAGAACCAACCAAGCATAATGGAATGGTTTGGTCTCATCCTGGGCCTTATGGAAATTCGTGAGGAATTCCTGACACATGTACCTGGACAATTTGAACTGCACACCCTTCGCGCATTGTGCAGCTAGGGAGACCACGGGCACTAGAACTTCATCCGCGTGACACTTTATCATTACCTTCCCTGGTAAGATCTGCGTAGCAATTTTTATTGTGGGGTCATTTGTGGAGGTGATTGAGTATCTTCGCGTCTTCTTCATGAGGCCAAATTCCTTCTTCATTCTTTCTGCCAAACCCTTTTCTCCTGTCTTTCCACCAAACTCTTTGGTCGGATTCAATCCCTCGTAGGGCAGGTGCGTGATCCTATGAATGAGCATGTTAGTGATGGGGATAGGCCCTCCTAGCCATAAGCACCCATCATGCACTAGAGTGAGTATTTGGTGCACACCTGCTGTGTTGATAGTGGTGTAATGACAATGGGGCACCCACAACAGGTTCAGTAGTCCTGAATTTTCCACATTATGGATCCATTCCATCATCTCTAGTGCAGTGACACCCGAATCCGTGTAGTAGAAACACTTCATACAATTATCTATTGCTAAGTGAGGAAACCTAGCATGATCTGCAAGTTCCCAATCTTCCATCTTCAGTAGTGGGATTTGCGCAAGTTGGGGACCTTCAAGGGGAACCTGCTCAGGCAGCAAGGGTGTGGAAATGAAATTTTTTTCAGAGTTCAGGTCTTTTGGAATATTTTTCATTCCCTTCCGTAGAGTGATATAGTCAGGAAGTTTTGTGATGGACTCCATTCCCTCAACATCTATGTCTTCTGTGCCCTGTCCTTCCTCCGCCTCGAATTCGGTGATCTTCCTGGATTGCTCGTCTTTCTTTTGTTTTTCTGCTACGGAGTGCTTTCTAGGTGATTTGTGCACTGACACTGACTTATTTTGTTCATCCTTCTTTGGTTTCTATGTTTCTCTAACAGGGCTAGGCTTTAGCCTAGGCATCCTCGGCTCCATAGGCACAGGAGTCAGAATTTCCATACTTACCACCTCTAGAGTAGCTCCTTCAGTACTCATAGTCTCTGCAGGGCTTGGTCCTAGCATCTTTTCAAGGATGAATTTCTTATTCAAATTAGACAACTTAGCAAATGCAAGACTCGTGACTTAATCCTCCCAATACGATTGGTTCATAGGCAACAGATAGCACAACTCAACAAAAACTCTAAGGGTTTAAAGTGTTCTATATTGGACCAGCACACATAATTTATAGGGGTTTTAAATTTCAAATCCAACCATTCCCCCCAAATTCTGACCATTAATGTTGTTTTGGCGACAGATATTCAAAGATTTTGGCCTTAAATTCTGCCAACCTACTCCTCTTAACTGTCTTTTGGTTGTCAAGTCATAAATAATGACTCCAATGGTCACTTTCTTGTTGCGTTTTGCAGCACCTCCCTTCATGGTGCAACTCCATATGTTGCAACTGCACCATTTTCCATGCAACCAGCCTACTGCGTAGTCCTCCAACCCTAGTAGTGTAGTTTATAGTCCCACACTCCCTTGCAACTACCTAGAGCACTAAGACTATTCTGCTGCCATATAGTCATTGCGCAAGATCCCCTGTATAGAGATTTAATTGACTTCCATTCACTCTTCCCCGAAAAGGCTCTCCATTCATCTTCGTGAGTTGAACTGCATCTCCATTTGTAATTTCTTTGATAATATATGGTCCCAGCCAATGTATCTGAAATTTACCCAAAAATTTAGTAAACTTACTATCATATAACAAGACCATATGGTTTACCTTGAACATCCGAAGCTTGATGTGTCGGTCGTGCCATGCTTTTTCACGTTCCTTTTGTACTTTCTGATGGAATCCAGCCAAGAATCGGTCTTCTTCAAGCTCCATCAGCTGTGCAAGCCATCCCTCCAAGGATTCATGATCTGCCATACCCGTGAAAGTTGTTATGTGTAGACTAGGCATGATATACTCCATTGGCGTCACAACTTCTACACCATAGACCAACCTGAATGGCATTTGTCATGTCAGCTTCTTGCAAGTGGTCCTATACGCCCATATCACTACAGGTATGTGCACATCCCAGTGATTTCGTTGCGCATTGCAAATCTTCATCAACATGTTCTCCAAAATCTTGTTGAAGGCCTCCATAGTCCCATTCATTTGTGTGTGATATGGTGTACTCTTATAATGATAAATAGGGAACTCTTTTGTTAGCACACTGATCGTCTCGTTCAGAAAGTGTGTACCTTTGTCACTCATCAATACTTTTGGAAAGCCAAAACTAGTTAAGACATATTCAAAAAAAAACTTGGTTGTTGTAGCCCCTATACAATCTTTAACTGGTTGTGCCTCTGCTCATCTGGTTATATACTCCCTCACGGTGATGATGTAGCACATACCTGTCTTCTTTCCTGGGGGCTGAATTGGCCCAACAAAGCCAATCGCCCATTTTTCAAATCATTGCAATGATACTTGAGGTTGTAAGGGCTATTCATCCCTTCATGATGGTCTGCCCATTCTATGACATGCATTGCATGCCCTACAATACTCTTTGGAATCTTTATGCAATGTAGGCCACCATAGACCTGCGTGTAAAATCTTCTATGCAGTCGCCTTTCCGGCATAATATCCTCCCGCAACCCCTCCATGAGCTTCAGTGAGAATGTTGTTCCACTTAGAATCTAGCACATATCGTCACAATATCTCGTCTGCACCCATCTTATACAAATGTCCCACAATCACGAAAAAGCCTGTCGTGTGCACTACTAGCTCCTTCTTTTTCTTACTTGTGTACCCTCCCAATGCCATCCTTGTAGTTAAAAAGTGAATAATATCGGCAAAATGATTATCCGCTACATGCACTGTGAAGAGCTACATGTGTGGAAACCCTTCCTCCAAATTATTAGGCTCTTCTCATTTTTCTCTCTGCAATAGATGGTCAGGTCCTGCATTCAACCTTCCTAGCTTCATAATGGCCTCAAAGTCATACTCCTAAAATAATAGTAACCATCGGCAGATCTTCCCCGAACACATACTTATTGACCAGGTATTTCAAGGCTGAATGATCCATGTACATATTGAAGTTCCCTCCTAATAAATAGTGCATGAACTTCTGCAACGAGTACACCATGGCCAATCCTTCGAGCTCAGTCGTTAATTAATTCTTCTCAACCTTCAATAATTTCCTACTTGTGAAGGGTATAGCGTGGTCCATTTCTCCCTCTCACCAACCTGTGTTAATACTACACCCAACACAATGCAAGAGGCATCGACATGTACATGTAGGAAGACCAAGGTTAGCGCAGTGACCATCTTTTCTTTCAAGACATCTAAGCTGTGATGACATTCTTCATCCCAACAGAATGTTGTGTCCTTCTTCAACAGCTTCTCCATAGGTGCGGTAATCTGAGCATATGCCTTGATAAATTTTCTATAATATCATGTATGTCCCAACGTTGCGCACAATTGCTTTACATTCCTTGGGGCCTCCAAATTTACTATCATTGCAATCTTGGTGGGATCCACCATCAATCCTTGCTTGCACACCACATGACCGAGCAAGATCCCAAAGGGGAAATAGAATAAACACTTCTTTAGATTTAGCGCGATCTGGTATCTGCGACACGTATCCAACATCAATCGTAGACTTGCTACATGGTGCTTCACTAAACCAAACATCGTCTAGTCATCAAAGTAAACCTCCAAGAACTTATGGTTGAACTCCTTGAACGCTGCGGTGACTACGTGAGAAAATATCGCAAGCATTGTTTTTCTCCTTGATTATGGCGTGATCTTAATCTGATGGTACCCCGAAAACCCATCAATGAATGAGTAGGCCTCCTTTCCTCCAACATTGTCTAATACCTCATCCGTAAATGGTGTCAGAAATGGATCATGGACACAAGAATCAATAAGCTTCATGATGTCTACGCAAACCTTTATCTCGCCCTTCTACTTCTTCTCCGGAACCACCATTGGGCTCACCCAATTAGATTCTTCCACTAGTTCTATGATGCTTGCTTCTAGCATCTTATCCAACTCCAAGCGAACCTTTTCCTTGTACTTAGGATTCAGGCGGTATCACCTCTACTTAATAGGCTTCATGTCCGACTTCAGAGTGATTTTCATAACACCCAAGTCTCCTATTATGCCCTTCAAGTCCAAAAACTTAGTAGGGAACAGATCCTGATATTCGCAGAGTAACTCAACAACCTTATCCACAGTAGTGTCATCCCAATAATCCCTATTTTTTGCAAACTTCGGTTCTACTTCAGTCCCAATATTCACTTGCTTGGTTTTTAATGGCACGGTGATGTTCGGGTTCTCTATTTGTGGGACCTTGACTTCCCAATGCCCTTCAGCCTCTGGAAAATTAATATTTCTTGGATCTTCATTGCCCTCCTCAAGGGTCATATTATAACATTCCAGCGTATGGCATAGCTGGGTGCTCCAATCTAGTTGGTCCCATTCCAGAGGTTCTTCCAGGATTCTGAAGATCATTGCCTTAACCTCCTGCAAAGCTTCATCAATTCTCTCAAACCCATCTTCAAAACTGAAGGTCATTAAGGATCATTCCCTCAATATATGCCACTCCACAGTGCCATGGTGGAGCTCTATCTCCAAATACCAATCCATGGGGATTGTGTCCAAAGTATGGAAAAACATGTGTACCCACTCCGGCTGCAGCTTTATTCCATATGCTTTAGCCCACTTCGCTAGGTGATCACGCAGATCATCACTCCCATCATATTTCTCAGTTAATCGAAGGTTAGGTCAACCAAACCGCAACCTCATCATTCTTTTATAGTCCTGCCATCCATCAAAGCTATCCTTGTGCGTACCCCACAATCGTGCAGGCATAGCACGTAGTTCCAGATCAAACTCTTGGAAGCGGTGATGCTCATGGACTTCACGCTCAAATGCATCAAAAAACTTATCCACGTTAGTTAAACCATCATAATAAGGTAAATTCCTTACCTCTGACCAAAAGCAACACAGTGATTTAGTCATCATGTTGCAGTGCAATGTAGATACTTCATGCAGCCAATTTTTTCATCTGAACCAGAGGTGCAAGAACTCTCTCGGTCCCATGCAATCTATCCATCTGCTATTGGATTGATCCAGTCTTGATCTTGCACTGTTATTTTGTATATCTGGTCTAAATCATCCTCACTTTCTTTGTAATCATGGACTGGTTCAGTGTAGTGCTCCCCTTCTGTAGGGTCCAACAACACTACAACTCGAAGTGATTTATTTTCAAATGACATTGTCCTCTTCTTCAAGTTGATGATTCCATTCATATCAATGTCTCAATCAATTCCGAGGAGCGCGGGTTATCGATTATTGCGATTAATGATCTTTATTACTTCAAAATCAACTAGCGCACTCGCACCTTCTATATCCACTGTTACTCCATGTAATCGTCCCATAAGGATGATCTTCTCTTGGTTTTCCATTATGAGTTGGATCAGAGACCACTGGAATGTGGGTCTCCCCCCCTGCTACAGACCCTAGATCTAGAATGACATGGTCCATCTCATATTCTACTATCTGTGTGGTGAGCCTCATCTCTCGCCCTATTCTTGCCTTATGTTTGCCAATTTTTCTAACTACGCAGTGTCCATCAGGGGCGTTTTCTTTGCTAACGCACTTGTTTATTAACTCCTGTAGGCCTTTCACGGCTTTGCTATTGTGCAACAGTTTCATGCAAGTCTCCAAGAACGTTGTAAGCACAAAGGGATCAATCTCTATAGGCCCGTTGGTTTCTTGTACTATTTTCAGCCTCTATAGGCGAGGTGGATGCCTTAGTGAAGCTTTTCTTGGCCTCCATAAATGTTTCCTTGGCATGCACCAAATCAAAATCAGCTTCTTTTTTTGGGGCCTTGCAGACCCATCCCTCCTCTTCAGGTTGTTTTCCTTTATCATCGCCAATAATTATTCCACTTCTTAGCACTATATTCAAATTTTGATCCTCATCGTGGGGCTCAACGCTCATCATTTGCAAGTTCTACGTGGGTTGTTGAGGCTGCACCTTTTTCTCCTGCATCTTAGCTATCAACACAGGGCATTCTTATATAGTGTGGTCAAACTCGCTGCAATATTGACATGAAGGGCGTGTCTGATTCTAACACTCCCACGCATAGTGCCCTCATGTTCCACAGTTGTAAAAACTAACCTCACCGCAACCTCTACCAGGTCGTCCTCCTCCTCAGCCTCATCCTTGTCCATGATATCCTCCATGTGTTCCTCTAGTACCCTGCTCTGGAGGCTGAGTTTCTGCTTGCATTCGGTAGTTGGGAGTTCTTTCCATCATCAATTCATAGCTGCGACAATGGTGCTCATCGTGACCCACTGATTTGCAGAAGTTACAGAACAACTGTTGCAGTGTCTGGACGAACTTTTGAAGGAAATGACACTTATTTGTTTCATGCTTCCCATCCACCTGACAAATAGTGCACCATAGTGTGGCCCCATGCTCAGTCCTGCTGGAACTTCTGGCCTGAGGGGAATTGGTCCCCTCCTATGATATAGTTCGCAAATACAAGACAATGGTCTATATCATGCCCCTGGCTCTACCATTTCAGGCACGTGACTTCCTCGCGCACGTCTGGCTTGGCCTCCTTATCTTTCTTCAAGCTATGCAATTCTAAGCATACACTCTGTAACTGAGAATGGATTTGTTGTACCCCCAAGGTCATATCCTGCATAGGTGTCGCATGCAACCTCATAATTATTCTAGGGCTTCTGCCTGAGTTCCTATCTTCTGCTACGAGAAAGCAATCCTCAAGTGGGGTAGAAGCAAAGTTATAAACCACTCTTGCTGCTGACCATCTGTGAGTTGCATATTAGCTTCTCAAATCACACATTTCAGCCTTTGATGTAACTCCCAAGGCATCTCATCAACCCTCATCGTGATCTCCTTAAATCCAACTATTGACTGCGAGTCAGACTTAGGCTTACTAAACTCTTTATTTAAAGAAGCCTTATTCTTTGCATGTGTCGCCACAGGATGATCAAAACAGTACTTAATATACCACGTTAGCACGCGATCCTGCAAAGCAGTAACTAACTGCGCCCTATTTATGTTTTCATTAGTAATCTATTGGGCTAGCCACACAACATTCACTACAAACCAGAATTGATCTATATCTTCACTTCCTACACCTTTTAAAATTGGCAACTTCATTGTGTTCGACATGTTGAACGACAATGGTGGTGGTGGAGGTCTGGGCGAAGGTGTATGTGGTGGAGGTGGAGATGGAGGTGGAGTGGATGGTTGATGTGTCTACAGAAATACCTATCTTATCAGCTGAACAACACTCTGTGGTGAGGCCTATAATGCTCCCTCGTCATCGCCCAAAGGAGGTTCAATCAATGGGCTATATTCAAAATCTGATTTCTCTTGATCTCTGAAGATTTTTCCACTTCTTGTAGCTCTGAACATCAAGGCAGTGGCATAACCCGGTTTTCAAACAAGAGCATCTTAATCCAAGTATTCAAAGATCTCATATACTTACCTTGCGGTCCTTTGAAGAAGCGTCACTCTGCTTCAATGTAGTTGGTTGAGTTATCAGCTGCGAATTATGTAACAAATCCTCGTATAATTCGGTCAAGCCAGTGATCAACAACCATGCAATTTTGTCTTCAGAGGCTTCTAATCGTTGTACCAACTCTTGAGTCCACACTATTATACCATCAAGCTTCCACCTCCCTTGATCATCTGCCAACCTAGCTAACCACTCGTATAATTTGATCGAGAAGTTGCAGAAGAAAATTTCACGTATTTTCATATACAAATATATATCCAATCACTACTCCTTTAACAGATATGGATTTGTGTTCTCCTACACCGTGAATTCATGAATCTTTCTATCCAACCACTTCTCAATTTCCTTCTTATTTGGATTCTAATGATGCGACATCACATATCTCCTTCAAGTAGATCTCCGTCCCGGCAACGGAACCATTGTTGGCTTAGGGGGTCCTGACCCAGGTTCAGAGTTAGTTTCACCAACCAACAAAACCTTACACTATTGGCCCTTTTGGAAACAACCCGCATAGTGTAGGTTGCAGTCTCACCCAAAGTAGTATGGGCAGATGTTGGAACCAAGTTTGCATCCAGAGATCAATGTGATGTCTTTTAGTGCCCTAGATCTGCCTTCGCACAGATCTATAAGTCCCTAAGGCTTGGTACTGCAACTCCATTTAAACAACTTCTATCGAAGGTCTACTAGTGGTCTTTGCAGACCCTTAACAGTCTGGTTGTCCACTTACATGCATCGGAGAACTACTTTAGACTAGGTCTCATGTAGATAAGCTTGTGTTATTAATAAACATTAGACAAATAATCAAATTCTTCACGTAATTACACAAACATGCTTGCATACATCATCTAACAATTATTTAGTAGGATCGTGCATCATTAGATCAATATTTCATAAATACATTATTCATTCACAACATATATCGCAATCATAAATAAACAAAAGTAAATAGATAAACATGGGAATTCTTTGATAATCTTCTTTATTTTCTTCAGTTAGGATTTACAAACTCAAAACTATCCTATGCACTCAACTGCAGGGGTCCGCGCACTCAGCTACGAACTCTACCTAGGCCTCTATGCACTCAGCTGTAGAGCCTTTATCTGACCCACTTCTCTATGCTAAGACTTCTCTTCTATCCACCCATTACAACTCTGATTATCATTATCTGATTATGCCTTAGAATCTATAAGACACACTTATTTATATCTTTCTACATACAATCCTATGGTCTGCAGACCATGAGTAGATCTCAAAACCGATTCAACCTTTTACATAACCAAGGGGTTAAAACCCCTTTGAATCCTAACCATCTATGCGCTCTGCATCCACAAATCACATAGACTTTACGTCATCTACAATAATTACATAAAAACTTGGGTTTTTAACCCCAAAACTAACAAGGGGACCCCATCCAAACACTATTTTTAATTGCAAGTATTTTTTTCAGCTTTCGCAACCCCTACTATCCAGCACCTGTCAATCCCAAAAAATTCACACCCCACTACCATTGATAGAGTTTCATCGCTCATCCCAGTACGTGTTCAAGCCAAATCTTTGTTATCTTCTTTCTTTCTCAAACTCGTTAGACATGGAACTAGAGGGAAAGGGACAATTCTCTAGCATTAAATCAAAGAGTGAGGATAACCCTAAAACCTCTGTTGCCATGGACCTAGACCACATGCCATTGGTAGATAAATATTTCAAGATTGTTGATATCGAGTGTGAATTCAACCTATTCAAATTACATCATTGGTTGAAGAAAAACTAGCTAGACCAACAAGATGAGATTAACCTTTGGGAATCCCTATTACCCATGTTTATCTTCCCATAGACACACTTTTTCCCTGATCTTGTCATGTGGTGTTAGGCGAGATACAATCCACTGCAAAGAATCATTGTGGCCCATAATAGAGACATTCTAATCTCAATTGCACCTAAAACCATAAACCAAATATTCCTAATTCCTCAAAATGACTCCCTTAGCCATTTTTCTACAGTTGTTCTTATGGATTTGTATCATAAGCTCACCTTTCCTTAGAGAGCCCAGATTTTTGAGATTTTCCTTTCAGAAGATTCTCAACTTCCTAAGAAAAACCCCCCTTATCCAGCTTCTATGTTCCTAGAGAAATCCAAACAGACAATTGCTTTAGTTTTTTTTTGTTTTAGGGTATCAGTCAGACCAGTGGGTAGATTAGCCTATTCTAGGCTTTCTATCTATTTTCTCTAATGAACATAAGCCAGCATTCAAGTTTAATTTTAGTCAATTTCTGGCTAATAATATGAATGGAAAAATGATGAAGATTACTACATAAATCATGTATAATTATGTATTTGTATTCGTCTATATGTTTCTTTTTTAGCAAGGAGATAAGTTTCCTATAACTCTACATAAACAAGATGATCAAGGAATCAACCAATCACTGATACAATGGACTTCATTAGTTTGGAAAAACTCAACAAAGTTTAAATTTGCATATTTCATAGACAATTTTTTTCATATAGTTGCAGGGCTTATTAGCAAAGATTGAGTCAAGAATTAGTTCGGAGATTAAAAGGGTTTTGCACCTAAGTGAGCAGACAAAAACTGAAGATTGGTATTTATACCAGTATTATACAGAGATAAGAGTATATGGATGTGAGTTGGCTCGCTACAAGTTTCCTAAATATGTTCTAATGAGGATTTTCTCTTTGGAATACATAAGTTAGATTATCAATATGGATGAAATCCATTTTGTTATAGGTAAAAGAAAATCACAATTCAAGATCAAGACTCAAGTGGGACCTTTCATATGTAATACCAGAACAATAGGAGATGAGGTAGACTCGATCCTCAAGGAATTCAATTTTCAGCCTAGTTTCACCTGGTCATATGATCCATTTAGCATAATTTATAATTTAAGGGTTGAACTCAAAACAACACCTTATAATCATACCCCCAGACTAGATATCGAGAAGTTTATGAATCAAAACAAGTGGTAGGAAAATACACTACAAGAAGAAAAAGAGCAGATTATGTCTACAACCACTCTCCACACTCGAGTACCTCAAGATAAACAAGGAAAAAGGCAAAGGGAAGAAACTTCATCTCTAGCATGTACAGAAATAACTGCCCAAGAATTCATCATTCAATAGAAAAAGCAGAAGACACATCTCAAAGATGTCACCATTCAGAATGAGGAAGAATAGAGAACTATTGTTATGAGTGGGTTACAATTTTCCACTAGGTTAGAGAAGCTCTTCCCTAATACCCCATCCTACTCAGCCTCATAGAATCCTTCAGAAAAATCATAGTCAATAGAATTGGGTGAACACGATGATCCCAATATCTTCAACAAGTTTTTGCAAATTAAGCAGAAAAATGAAGCACTCAAAGCTAGCACCTATGCTTAGTTTTGGAAGCATATTTCTACCTCCCAGCACAGGTTGTTAACAAAATTTGATAGTGATAAAGGAAGGATGCAAATGGCATTCTTACAAGCTCAAGTACCATCTCTAAAAACTCCTGCAAATTATAAGAAGACTATCTTCTCATTTGATGCAAAGAAAATACATCCCATTGATAAAATGGCTATGCATAGACATTATGGAGAAATGATTTTCTCCACCATGATGAATACTGCTATAGAGATTTCAAAGTTAAGGAAATCTCTCACAAATGTCTAGACACAATTAAAATTGGAGAAAAATTAGTCATTAGAAAAGGACACCAAAATCAAAACATTCAAAGATTTGGTGATAAAGCTAGGTTATGATCCTAGTGATGTCATAGTGGAGGAGATCCTCAAGAATAAGAATGCATACATAGAAGCACTCAGGAAATAGTTGAAGTTAACTTCTATAGAGGATCCACAAACAAGAGAGATAGAACAAAGTGAGTAGCATAAAGAAGACATGCTCAAATTGATCATTGAGAAAAATATACAAATAAAGGAGATGGAGGAATAGACAAAGAAGCTAATTAAGGAAAAAGAAGAGGCTGCACAATTGACTATAGATCCAGTAAAAAACATACCAATTACAGTTGCAGGGACAACAAGGGATTTTACATCAGCACTAGATGATTTGAACAAATTTATGCAGGACCTGTCTCTTCAGAGATGAGAAAATGATAAGCTCTAGCATAAACTAAAGAATCTAGAATCACAAAATATAAAAAAATGATACCCTCTTGGTCGAAGAGATACAGAAATCTCACCAGCTTTCCAAGAAGATAGATCAATTAGAAAATCAGTCACTGATGGCTCACACCTTGGCCCAAGCCAAGGAAAGAATTTGGGTGGATATCAACCATGCCATAACTGAGGTTTGGCCATCCATTCACATTATTTTTGAACAAGAAGATTTAATTGACAGGTGCCAAACAACAATTGAACAAGTCAGTACAACACTGAAACAAAAAACAGTTGATTCTACATCCATGATCAAAGTGTTGAACTCAAATACTAGGTTAGAGTTAGAGCAAATCCAGATTGTAGATAGAACAGAGACCATCCTCGAAATCAAGAAAGTATTGTAGAAAAAGAATTTAATGAATCAGTTGGAGACTAAATGTCAAGCTCTGTAAAATGTTGTCCAGATATTTCATACTAAATTCAATTTTCTGAGTCATAGAGGATTACTAGGGTTAGTAGCACCCAATAACAGATTAATTAGCTTGGAAAATTACTATGAGAAACTTTACACTGTTGTAACAGATACATCCAAGTTTGCAGGTATTAAAGGACATGTCACAGGTAAAGTTTTCGTTGAAGCCTTGGACTTTGATTTAACTATCAAACATGAAGTAAAGAACATTTTCATCAACAAGCCAACTTTCAAGAAATATACTGAAGTAGATGAAGTTTATAGAAAGATAATAAATTTTTTTATACCAAATGATGAAAGGTGGGATTGGTTGTGTGATATTATTGAGTAAAAAGTTTTATCTCCAATAGACAGACAACAAGACAACACATTTTGGGGGCCAAGTCATCAACAATTTCCTTGAAGACAGTGCCAGCAACCTCAATAGTTTAAGCATTCCTACATTTTTGTACTATTTTGATAATCAGTTAGATGTTTCTAGAATCCAGATATTTTTGCATAAATAAGTAGAAATTCGATGTATTAAGGATTGAACCCTTGGATGCATTTTCCAAAGCAGAATTGTATCAAACTGAAATCGCTTCACATTAATGAAAGGATTATAGATTTTCTACAAACAACTTGTCACTTTGTGAGTTTTTCTTATGTTTTCACTTCATTTTGTTGTTCTACATATATTTAAGTTTTTATGAAGAAAATTGGGTAAGAGAAAATTGAATATCAGTCTATCTTAAACCCCCTCTGAAGTTATAATCTATTTTAGAGATTTGTTTATTGGACTATTTGTATTTATAAGCTCCTCTACATTTATAAATTTGCAACCATCTTCATAAGATTAAATATATTTTGTTGGGTTGTAAACATTTTTTACTTGCATGCTTTCTTATGAACTAAAAATTTAGTCTGAATATTTAGGAAATCATAGCCTCTTACATTTATTCCTTTCCACACAATTTTAAATCAAATTATTGTTCAGCGGTGCAGAATCAACCCTTTCTAAATATTTAGTATTAATAAGGTTTAAGCACTTGCATTAATCTGCTCATAACATCGGTCATCAAAAAACTTTTAAAACAACAAAACATTTTAGATGCTTTGGCATAATTAATTAACCTAAAATTATCTCAGAGGACAACATGGGATACTCTAAGACACAAAAATATTCTATTGGGAATATAAACTTTACGTTCACAGGATTCGAAGAATCATAGATCCATGAGAAGAAGCATCATGAAATAACTAATGAAGATGAAAGAGCAGATGTGCAAAGGGAAAATCAGCAATGGAGAACAAACCAATCAATCAGACGACCTAGGTATTTTCCTACACAATCTCATAATGATTCTAACAATAGGCATGCCTATCTGTTTTATGGTCATTTCTATAAGTGTCATATCTTTGGACATGAATCCATTGATTGTAGAAGAATCAACGTAGAAAGAGATGAAAATCCCAGATATAATACGCATCGGATTTTTAAGTCTCAAAACTTTTCTCTCAGAAATCAAAATGTATTCTCTCCCTTACTAAGTGAAGTAGAAAGCTTCAAATGTAATAATTTTAGGCACAAATCTAGTGAGTGAAGAAGTAGGTTTCAATACCTATCTAAGTCCCAAAGTGTTAGATAGAAAGCTCCCCAAAAGGATAAAAGGAGCTGGAAACCAAAGACTAAAAATAACATGCAATATGGACTCGCCTTATCAGCTCATAATCAAGAAAATAAATAGTATGTGGATAGTGGTTGTTCCAAACATATGACTGGGGACAAAAAATAAAAATATTTCGCTTAAGGAAAAAGACAAAGGAAGCAACGTCACTTTTGGAAACAATGCACCAACAAGAATAAATGGAAAAGGAGTAGTCAGTCTTGATAAAAAAAAGAAAGTAGAAGCACAGAATGTGTCGTATCTAGAAGGTCTCAAGCACAATCTACTCAGTGTTAGCCATATGTGTGACAATGGCTATGATGTGACCTTCTGATCTAAGGACTGTGAGATCCGCAACATAAAGGATGGAAAACTGGTGGGAAAACCAATCAAAACCCATAATAATGTATATGTGTTTGACGATTCCAGGGTCAACTTCTATTTGAGAAAAATGAGTGAAGCACAATTGTGGCACAAGAGGCTAGGGCATGTGAATTTTGACAACTTGACAAAAATAAGAAAGATGGGAGCAATTACAGGATTACCAAGGCTGTCAAATCCTGATAACACAATATGCAAGTCATGTCAGTTTGGCAAGCAGACTAAGACTCATTTCAAATCGAAATATTTCACCTCATCTAGACCTTTGGAGCTCATTCACACATATATTTGTGACCCAAATAGAGAAAAATCCTTAAAAGGAGAGAGGTATTTCATGTTTCTCATGGATGATTTCACCAGGGCTACTTGGATTGTTCTCTTAAAAGAAAAATTGGAAGCATTGAAGCATTTCAAGTAGTTTAAAGCTCAAGTAGAAAATGAGAAAGATTTAAAGATAAAATGCTTAAGATGTAAACCTTAAGAGAATTCAAGGAATTTTGTGAAGAGCGTGACATTAAGAGGAAATACTCAGTGGCTAGAACTCCTTAGCAAAATGGAGTAGTAGAAAGGAAGAACAAAACAATCCAAGAAATGGCCAGAGCAATGTTCAATGAAGCAAGAGTGTCTCACAACTTCTGCGGAGAAGAAACCCATGCAGTAGTATATATGTCGAACATAACTCAACTCATGCCTAATCGTGATAAAACTCCCTATGAGTTATGGAAGGGAAGACCTACATCAGTTAAACACATCAAGGTGTTTGGGAGAAAGTGCTTCATTAAAAGGAATGAATAGAACCCTGGGAAGTTTGACTCACGTGCTAACAAAAGAATATTGCTCAGATACTCTATTCGAAGCAAAGGATATAAGTGTTACAACAAGCAGACAAGGAAGATTGAGGGTTGCATCAACATAATAATATATGAAGTGGGTGAAAAACCTGAATCCTCTAAAAATAATATAAACTCAAATGATGAAGGAAGCTCAGATTTGAGGTTCGTCAATCTAAATGAAATAGATTTAGAAAGTGAAGGTGAGGAAGTAGGCATGTCTTCAAGGCAAAATACACCCTCCAGGTATGTACAGAAGGAACATCCTGAGAGTCAAATTCTTGTGGGCAATAGAAGTTATGCAAAGTTGTCTTTGTTATCACAAATAGAACCCAAGAACTTTTGTCAAGCAACTGAAGACAAGTTTTGGGTGAAAGCTATGAATGAAGAACTTGACCATATTGAAAAGAATGATACATGGGAGTTTTTTCCAAGGCCAAGAGAGAGAAATTTTATTGGAACCAAATGGATTTTCAAGAACAAACTGAATGAGCAGGGTCAAGTAATCAGGAACAAAGCTTGATTGGTCTGCAAAGGGTATGCCCAAATAGAAGGGGTAGATTCCAAAGAAACATTTGCACCAGCAGTTCGACTGGAAGCTATAAGGATCTTTCTTGCTATTTCCATCCATAAGAATATCAAGGTATATTAGATGGATGTGAACTTTTCATTTCTCAATGGAGATTTAGAAGAATAAGTGTACATTGAGTAGCCAAAAGCATTTCTACTTTCCTCCGATGAAGGGCTCATATGCAAACTAAAGAAGGCCCTGTATGGATTAAAACAGGCCCCCAGAGCGTGGTATGAAAGGCTGGATATGTATCTTCATCAATAAGGGTTTAAGAAAGGCACAATTGACAGTAACCTTTATGTAAAATATGAAGGTGACCATCTATATAAAGTAGTTATGTATGTGGATGGTATAATATTTGGAAATGATATGGAATAGTTGGGGCATCAATTTTCAAAATGTATGCAAACAGAGTTTGACATGTCAATGATTGGAGGGTTTTCCTTCTTTTCAGGTTTTCAAATTACTCAGTCTCCATAGGGAGTGTTTATATCTCAAGGAAACCCTGAAGAAATTTAGAATGGAATATTGCAAACTAGTCAGCATGCCCATGACTACGGGCTACAAATTGTGCAAAGAAGATGGAACACCGCTGGTAAATCAGACTGAATATAGGTCAATGATTGGAATCTTATTGTATATGATAGCTTCAAGGCCATACATCATGCAAACAGTGGGGATTGTCGCCAGATTTCAGGCCTTTCCACAGGGGAGTCATGTTGTTGATGTCAAGTAGATATTTAAATATCTTCAAGGTACAACATAGTATGGATTGTGGTATGCTAAGAGCGAAGAGTTCAAATTGAAGGCCTACATGAATGCAGATTGGGCTGGAAGTCTTGATGATAGGAAGAGTACTTCTAAGGCAGATTTCTTCCTGGGTGAGTGCTTAGTGTCGTGAGTCAGCAAGAAACAATGCTCTACCTCTTTGTCTACTGCTGAAGCAGAGTATATTGTTGCTTCTACATGTTGTACGTTAATTCTATGGATGAATAAAACCTTGAAAGATATACAGGTAGAGCTGTCTGATCCCATTCCAATAATGTGTGAAAACACAAGTGCCATCATCATGTCCAAAAATCTAGTCATGCATTCAAAGACTAAGCATATTCCTATCAAGTACCATTTCTAGAAGGAACAGGTTGCAGCCAACACTGTTAGACTTGAATATGTACTCACTAAAGACAAACTGGCAGATATCTTTACCAAGCCATTGGCAAGGGAACCATTTGAATATATTAGGAATCAGATAAGAGTAGTGACTCCTCCCTCCAAATTACTTCATTTTGGAAGGTGATGGTAGCTACTCAGCATGTGGTTCAGGGGGAGTGCTTGAGAATTGTTCTTTGCTGTTGATGTCAAAGGGGGGGGAATATTGGCATAAGAGTAGTTCATGCCTAGCCTGAGGGGGATCTTATGGTGTTGCCATCAATGCCAAAAGGGGGTATTTTTGGACATTTGATGGTGTATGGGTGGTTGTACAAGTGTTGGAATTGATGTCAAACAAGGGTTAGCATGATAAGTGAGTGTTTGGGAGGAATCCCATGGTTGTTGCAGACTTTTTGTAGAAAATCATCACAGCAGTAGGCTTAGTGAAGAAGCCATAAAATGATGATCATAGTGATGGACCGGATGGAATTTCATGGTAGCTACATGATTCTTGTAGAGAATCATCACAGTAGTAGGGTTACTGAAGAAGCCATAAAATGATCATCATGGCGGTTGCGAGTTCAACAGTTTAAAGAGTTAATGAGAAGAGAATTTTGGAATCTTCTTCCAAGTAGTAGAAGGAATCAAGGCCTAGATCAAACCCTCTACATTGGAAATTTCTTTGAACAAGCTTCCCAACTATATGTGGAAGTCGAAAAATGGACCCCTGGATCAAAAGATATGGTTTGTTGAAGTTCAAGTTTGAGAAGCCTTAGGAAGAAGAAATCAGCATATCAGAAGTCCAGGATATCAACACATCATAATATCAGAGGTCAGCATAATCAGCATATCAGCATATTGAATTTCGGAACATTGGAGGATTGGCGCAAGAGGCACATCAGAGGTTGGAGCCTTAGCACATTGAAAAATCAGCATGTTCGGGATCAAAATATCGGAACTTCTTAAGTAAGGAACTTTTAAAAAGTTATGATATCTGGTAATTGTCGAGGAATGCCAAAAGAATATTAACAAAGGATTTTGGTGCAAAACCAAAGGTTGACAAACCCTCTTCTCTCCCCTCTAGCAGGACACATGGTAGCATATAACTGGTTCCGATAAGCCACAGTGGCATTTGATGTCAACATGACATGGAAGTACGACAAGACAGGTGGTAGACATATTTAACGATATTGAGTAGTCTAATGGGCTAGAATTGGGTGACACATGTCACCTCTAAGGAGTTTCCATGTAGAAGTGTTGACGTCATATCGGAGCTCGACAATTAGAGGATTAAGATATCATAACACTAGAGTAGTTGGAGTTTGGAAAAGTTCCAATAAAGGGGGATTCTGATATTGGGTATGCTCTTGGGCATGTAAATCCTAGAGCCAAGCATGTAGAGCAATAGCAAAGGAAGATTGGCCCTAGAAGGAAAAAAGCACCTTAACACTTTAATGCTAAGAGGTGGTCACAGACAATGGTCCTATGATGGGAAATGCATTCAAGGCTAAGAAGAAGGGACTAAGACATAATTAGAACTTCGTAGAAGTTACGATACAAAGAGGGCTCAGATATGGCATTTATTTGATGGTCATGGGCCCGGTCATATGAGATAGTAAATGCTCAGGGAGCTAAGGACCAAGGGGCTAAGGATATCGGAACACTGCACCACTAGGAAGATTGCGATATAGAATTGTTGTGATATGGAATTGCTTTGATAAGGAAGTACGGAGCTTTTTAAGAATGCATGGGATGGAAGGTGCAATATTGAATGAAGGCATAGAGGAGTTGGTATTTGAAAAGGACTAATCGTATGGAAGACTCTATAACAAGAAACTAAGGACAACATTGGAAACATAGATGAATTTGAGTGCTTGAAGGAAGAAATCTACTACTTCGCGTGCACGAATGGTTGTGGTAAATAAGAACAAAATGGTAATCTATGTGGACTGTCAAGATTTGTGGGACATTAAATAAGCATGGGACTCTCAGAGGAGTGTGTAGGTCATCTGGGAATTAATTTCTCAATACAAGAGCTTTATGCAGTCAGAATACAAAGAAGGTGTTGTGATAAGAAACTATCAGATGACATAAGAGTGGCAAGTGAAGCCATGCCTAAGTATAGATTGGCATCTATAGGATAGTGTGGAGAGACTCTCGTGTGCAGTGTGCCTCAGTGGAACAAAACCATCACTAGCAATGGAGAAGATGGGTGGTGTGAGCATATGTGGGAGAGAGCAGTGCTATGATAGTGTGCATCAAAGCAGAGAGGCTGAAGCACCTAAGAGGACACATTGTAATACAACAACAAGAGTAGCATGAGTACTGTTTAAAGAATTGCAAGGGTAGTGCTGAAGAGAAGTCAATGAAGATCCCTTGACAGTGAAGGCAGAGCACAGAGGAAGTGTTGTTGTGCAAAGCAAGAGGAGATCTATGTTGAAAATTGGCAACAAGAAATTGCTAAAAATAGAAGTGATAAAAATAGCAATTTGGGCATCAGTGTTAGATTGGGCAACAGGGAATGAAAAATGGAATTGCTAAAAATAAAAGTTCTATATTTAGCAGTACAGTGTGGATTCCTATTTTAGTCAGTCCCTGGACTAGAAATAGGAAGTAAAATTCGAATTTGGTCTTACCAGCAGTTTGAATATTAATTAATTAATTCAGTTTGAGTTAATTAGTTAAGGAAAATCAAACTTGAAGTCTTTGTGAGAACATGCAATAAGTTCTCCACTGATTGGGGAATGTGTCCTTGATTTTCTCCACTGATTGAGGAATTAAGGATGAGTTCTATATTGAGAGGATCAGTTGACTTAGTTTAATTTATTCAAGTCTAGTTAGATTAATTTAACAAGTTTTTAATTTAATGAGATTCAGTTTGTTGATGCTTGCAGGCATGTGACAACTGGTCTTTTAAGAGAACTAAGTATTCACTCATGGATAACTGATGCATGGAAATTCAGATAGAGACCCAGTTTAGATCAGATGAGGAACAGTGTACTATCAGATGCGAGGATATTCCTAGTGAATATTCCTTGCATGAGGAAGGAATATTATTCCTTCTAGTACTGTGTAGTTGGACTTGAGGCGACGACAAGTATGATTTGGCCAATTCACACATGTTATGTAATTGGACCCCAATCAAAACTGCGCAAGGAAATAGGAGCTTGGAGGACTTGTGTAGCCTATATATTCAGGCCTAGATAGTCCATGAGCTACATCATCAGAGTATGGAGAGAGCAGGATTGCTTTTAAGCTGATTCTTTTTGTATGTTGTTGAGGATTTCCACTTGATTGATAATACAGAGATGGGGTTTTAGGCTAGTGCTTTTCTCAGATAAATTCTTCTGTGTTATGCGTGATTGGTTCCTTCTTATCAGTTATATGTGTTCATGCTTGATGTTTCTCATGGTTGATTAAGCTTCTGCAAAGTTTATGGTAGATGTAAATCTAGTATTATGCTTTAGTACATTGCATATATCAGTTTGATCTGCAGGTGAAATTTCTACATGATATTAGTGAGCTAGCTGATTTGTAGAGAAAATTCTACATGGTATCAAAGCACAGGTGATCAAGGAAGAACAATATACAAGAAGGAAGAAGTTTTTGGTTTCTAGATATAAATATCGAGTTCTTATCACATTTCATATTTCATCAATGGTGTTCTATGGTTTGAGGCTTGAGTATGCACTAGATGGCAGCTCAAACTATATAGCCTGGAAGGATCGCATGGAGGTAGTATTAGAGGATAACGAGGTGAAGGACTTCATTGGTCAAGAAGTCCCCAAGCCCTCAGGATCTAATGCCCAAGAGTTGGCGGAAGGGAGGAAGTGCGTGGCTAGAGCTAGGAGAATCATCCTGGAGGGAGTTCAAGATCACATAGTCTCGAGCCTCCATGGGAAGGAGATTTCATTTTCAATGTGGAAAACATTGAAAGATCTTTATCAGAACATCAGTGATCAGAGGAAGCTGGCACTGAAGGACAAACTTCGAAAGACCAAGTGTGAAAAGGGCGACACAATCTCTATGTATCTGCCCAAGCTCACCACAGACAGGGATGATCTTGCAAGTGTAGGGGTCATGACAGCTGATGATGACATGGTGAGTCTTGCACTCCTCAGACTTCCTAAGAGCTGGCATAGCTACTAGGACTCGGTTAATGGAAGAGAGAAATTGCCAGATTGGGAACGACTATGATTGGATTTGATGCAGGAGGAGATCAAACGGAGCACCAGAGATGGTTCTTCATCCATGGAGGATGAAGAGAATTGTGCCTTAGTAAGTAAGGTGAAGAAGGGGAAGGAGAAGGTTTCTCTTCTCAAATCCAGTTCTTCCCATGGTGGGAAGAAGGTTGAAAAATCGAAAGTGTGATGCTTTCATTGTCATGAGGTGGGCCATTTTGTTACAAATTGTCCACAGAGGAAATCCAAGGAAGGATCTCAAGGTGAGGCACTTGCTTCACAATTCGAGTTGGATTTCACACTCTTCGCATGCATGGTTTCATCCATGGTGGGAAGTGGTTGGTTTCTTGATAGTGGAGCTTCCTTCCACATGACCGGAAACAAGAGTTTGTTCAGTACTTTGGAGGAGAAATATCTCCAGATACTCATAGCGATGGGTAATGATGAAAAGTATAGTGTCTCAGGCATGGTTATTTTTCAGAAGGAGCATGGAGCTCGCCTTACCTTGACCGATGTCGAGTATGTACCAGGACTGAAGAGAAACTTGGTGTCGATCGCGATGCTAGAAGACAGAGGCTATGATGTATTCTTCAGTAAGGGAAAGGTTTTCCTTAGACGCATCATCACTAAACAGGTGAAGCAGATCGGTTCACGAGTCAAGAACCTGTATGCTCTTGAGATTCAAGATGCATGCAAAGCCTTAAGCAGCAAGGCAACTAATGGAGACTTGGTGGTTGAGAGGGAGGGTATATTACCTCTCAACATGCAGTGCCAGAAGAAGTCTCAAATGATTGTGGAGGAGCCACGATTGGTGCAGCAGCTTCTAGAGGTTGTGGAGCAGCCACAACAGGGGAAGCTGAGTGGAGATCGAGTAGAGACATATACTCATGCAGAGACCTCCAATAGGGAGAAACTTCAAGCCAAGTGGGCTGAGGGATCACATGCAGCCATACCTCTAGGTAGGAGGTGGGGCGATGTAGAGTGATCGTCCCAAGGATGAGGGGCAGGATCCTTGAGGTACCCAACCTCTTGGATGAGACCTTGCTACGGGAGCCCTGATGTGGAGTAGCAGGAACTAACTAATTGGGTAGAGACAGATGTGGATGGAGCAGCAAAGAGAGCTACAGTGCAGGAAATCCCAAGACAGCGTAGAGCATTCAGGCTACAGCAATGTGAGAGGCACAAGTGTGTTGCATAGTGCAGGGTAGCACAGAGAAGGGTGCAATGGTGTGAGATGCATGGAGATGTTGCAGTAGCGCAGAGGTCAGAGAGGGAGCACTTGTCAACAACAGGTAGAGCTTCAACATCACAGTATGTTTCTAGCCCAACAGAGAGGTCAGTTGGGATTTTTTGTGTTCCAAGAGTTGCTAGAGAAACCACACTTGGTCGATGTGTTTCATGTAGAACATTTCAGAGGTACAGGATCTAGTCCGAGAGGAAGCCTTTCTTGTTGAGAGGGAGTGTTGAAAATTGGCAACAAGAAATTGCTAAAAATAGCAGTTTGGGCATCAGTGCTGGATTAGGTAACAGGGAATGAAAAATGGAAGTGCTAAAAATAAAAGTTCTACTTTTAGCAATGCAGTGTGGATTCCTATTTTAGTCAGTCCCTGGACTAGAAATGGGAAGTAAAATTCGAATTTGGTCTTACCAGTAGTTTGAATATTCATTAATTAATTCAATTTGAGTTAATTAGTTAAGGAAAATCAAACTTGAAGTCTTTGTGAGAACATGCAATAATTTCTCCACTGATTAGGGAATGTGTCCTTGACTTGCTCCACTGATTGAGGAATTAAGGATGAGTTGTATATTGAGAGGATCAGTTGACTTAGTTTAACTTAGTCAAGTCCAGTTAGATTAATTTAACATGTTTTTAAATTAATGAGATTCAGTTTGTCGATGCTTGCATGCATGTGACAACTAGTATTTTCAAATAACTGAGTATTCACTCATGGATAACTTATGCATGGCAGTTCAGACAGAGACCCAGTTGAGATCAAATGAGGGACAATGTACTATCAATTTCTAGGATATTCCTATTGAATACTCCTTGCATGAGGAAGGAATATTATTCCTTCTAGTACTGCGTAGTTGGACCTGAGGTGACAGCAGGTATGATTTGGCCAATTCACACATGTTTTGTAATTGGACCCCAATCAAAACTGTGCAAGGAAATAGGAGCTTGGAGGACTAGTGTAGCCTATATATTCAGGCCTAGATAGTCCATGAGCTACATCATCAGAGTACAGAGAGAACAAGATATCTTTTGAGCTGATTCTTTTTGTATGTGTTGAGGATTTCCACTTGATTGATAATACAAAGATGGGGTTTTAGGCTAGTGCTTTTCCTAGATAAATTCTTCTGTGTTATGCGTGATTGATTCCTTCTTATCAGTTATATGTGTTCATTCTTGATTTTTCTCATGGTTGATTAAGTTTCCACAAAGTTTATGGTAGATGTAGATCTAATATTATGCTTTAGTACATTGCATATATTAGTTTGATCTGCAGGTGAAATTTCTACATGATATCAGTGAGCTAGCTGATTTGTAGAGAAAATTCTACAATCTATTGCAAGTGAGCATAGAAGACAAAATTCATAAATCAAATATATGAACAACCATTGTTTGTTATTTTACTTGTATAATTGTATGCCTTTGTTTTCATTTTGAAAATTGTATGAAATAGTAGAGCAGTGGAAAAAGCAGGTTGGTGCCTCTTGGAAAATTGGTGCTTGCTAACCAAAGGGGGTTGATGCCTCCTGTGAGTGGGTTCTCACAAACAAACAAAAATAATTAAGTGGGTGCTTAATTTACATCATAAACAAACAACAAATTGTTGGTTTTTCCCCTCTGGGTTTCCACGTGAAAAACAATGTGTCAAATGTGTTTTGCTCATGCGATTGTTGTTTGACTATGTGTGTATGAAATATTATTGGTTCATTGTTTTGTGAATGAATTCTCTCACAAGTTAAAAAACATAAGAAGGGACTGTAATCATAATAAGTAAAAGAATTTTTTTTCTTTTCTTAAGTACTGATTCACCTCCCCTCTCAGTGATTCCTTATTTCAACGGAAACCACTTAGTCCGATATGATAACATCTTAAAGATGGGGAATATTTGGATAGTGATTCTCGTAGAGTGTTGCAGTTCCTTGGGAGTGTGATGCAGGAGCATCTAAATCATGGTTGAGGTAAGCCAGAAAAACCCAAAGCATGATTGAAATTAACCCGACAAAACCCAGAGCATGGTTGAGAGTTAGTTGACAAAACTTGGAGCATGGTTATGACTGAGCTGAGAAAACCCAAGATGATCATGATGGTGATGTACGAGGAGTTAAAGGTACAAGTGAAGGTACAATTATGAATATATGATGGTTGAATGAACCATGTACATGAAGGACATCCTAGTAGACAAGTGGTTTCACTAGTTAGGTACCCATGCATTCCTGTGGATGGTTGTTTCATTATATGGATGTCAATTTTTTCATTGGACCATAGATAGGCATTGTTAATCAATATTAAGGCAAGTGGTTGTTAAGGTGGAAGTGTTAGATTTATAGCTCCTACTTGTCTTAGGTGTCATGTTTTCTATGTAAGGGATTATGCTCTTAGTATTTAGGAGGTTGTTAGATCTAGTTAGTTTGAGAGATATTCTCCATTAACTAGGTTCCTATATTGGTGTGAGGTTGAGAGAATTGCTTAACTAGTTGATTGTGCAATCAAGTAGTTTCTTTATCTTGAAATAACACTCATGTATTTTTTTGTAACAATATTTGATGAAGAAAAGGGTGCTTATGAAATATTAATTACCATATATTGGCCTTTGCAATGCAAATCATGATTCAACTGTATCTTGATTAGACTTTGTGAATTTGGTCAAATTAGGGATGTGAAATGTGAATGTACTTTAGAGCAATTTAACAACAAGAGGAAGATCTCCATGTCAAACCTGAAGCATTTTCTGAAGTTAGACATTAGATTTTATGTCAAATTATGGGTTTGAAATTGTCAAATTTTTTATTTCAATGGTACAATGTTGTCTTTATGTTAAACATGTTTATTTTGGAATAAGGCTTTTAGGATTTTAATTTAATAATTATTAATTATTAAATAAGTGGTAAGGATTTAGCCTCCTCAAAATATCTATGAAATATTTCAATGTATCAAGATAAAAAAAATTAAGATTTATCTTAAAAATAATTACACCCTTGAATTCTTATTTCTTATCTTTAATTTACCATGTTTTTTCTGGCTTATAATTATAATAATAAATAATAATAAATTTATAATTCAACTAATTTTATAATTTTTTATTATTACTATTTAATACTTATTATAAGTGAATGCCTATTAATATTTATTAGCAATTAATTTTTATAGTTACACTAATATATATTTCAATTATTATTTTAAAATATGAACAGAAATGGATTAAATGTTGACCAACAAATTTCAAAGTTAAAAGATAGTGTTTTAATTAATTAATCCGTTTTAATTTATCGTACATACTTATATGATTATTCGGTTTATTTATATGCCCTTTGTTTACACTATACTGGGATTGAAAAAATACAATTTTTTTTCCATTTACATTCCTTGTAGCTTAAAACACAATAGGGTCGAGGGTGGGTGAAAACTAGATGCTTGATCTGGAAAAAACAGTTTTTACCTTTCTCAAAACTAGATT
This sequence comes from Pinus taeda, assembly GCA_000404065.3. Classification (NCBI taxonomy): domain Eukaryota; kingdom Viridiplantae; phylum Streptophyta; class Pinopsida; order Pinales; family Pinaceae; genus Pinus; species Pinus taeda. The sequence continues at coordinate 116,942 of APFE031425138.1, forward strand.
TGTTATCTCGATCTTGTGTGCATTAAATATTTATTGAATATTTTAATTAAATTCTTATAATTGAAAAAAAAAAAAAAATACAATGTATTATTCAAGTTGATAGAAATTTCTAAAGTCATACGACTGTTAGGCTGATTTCTAAACTCATATGACTGTAATTAGGTTGATAAGATTTTCTTTTGAATTAGTTGATCTCTGATTTTCTTCTACACTTCAGTGTCTGTGTCTCTCTAACATTTGTGCACAAATTTTACGCCACCTTTCTGCATTCTACTTGACATCTGTGGGCACCAGTGTCTGTGTCTCTCTAACATTTGTGCACAAATTTTACGCCACCTTTCTGCATTCTACTTGACATCTGTGGGCACCAGTTTTACGTTGTATTCTTTTACGAGTTCCAGGACAATCCGTTTCAATGATTCGTGGAGTTTATGGCACTGCATATGAGTTTTATGGTGCACGACTACACGATGAAGACTGTCAATGGAAACGACCAGCAATAGCATAATCTTTACTGTGAATTCCAAAACAACGATCCCTTCATGCATACTCTCGATACCCTGCTCGCAAATCTGGAACAAAACATGAGATTTGTTGCAGGTCACGACTACAAGTTGGGGGTTGCAGAGCCCATGTCGTGATCTGGAAAAGTAAAACTGACCTGCAGAGTGCTCAACACCCAAGGGACCATTTCCATCCCACCCTGTCATAGTAACCATATGCATGCAATGGCTAAAGAGCTCAGTGCAGACAACAATGCGCTGGGAGTATTGGAGCCTCCTATTAGTTGTATTTCTGACGATCTTAAAATGGCGAGATCTATATTTCGAATCTCCATGCAGCCTTAGGGCCTTGCCTGAAGGAAGCAGATAAGCAGCATCGTATTTCTGACGATCTTAAAATGGCGAGATCTATATTTCGAATCTCCATGCAGCCTTAGGGCCTTGCCTGAAGGAAGCAGATAAGCAGCATCTCGTAGGGGATGGAGATGAGAAACCTCTACGTGGAGAATTAATTAAGCTCTCCATCATGCTTGTATTCACTGCCTCTACCTCAGTTTCAGTCTTTTCCCCTAAAGTTCTGCCTTATCGTCTTTCATATCTTCATAGCCGTTTTCTCCTCTTGTCCACCAAGCTCTCTGTGTACAAGCTTAGGGTGTTTGAAGAGTTCCACAAAATTGGGAAAAAGTTTCAAATTTTAGGAAGCTATATTTACTTGCCATTAGCTATATATGTAGTTGGCCTTATCATCTTGGCCCTAAGGTTCTTGAGCCTTTTCATTCAGAGGGACCCAACGATTCCGAATAAGCCAGGTGTTTCTGCTGCTACAGAAATTGCTCAGGATTTCAAATCCCAAACCCCAAGTTAGTCGGGAAGCAGTGAACATGTTTCAGTAGAGAAAAATCCTTGTTCTAAGAAACATGACACTCATTTGAGCTCATTAGAGGATAGCCCCATGCCTTGGAAGCCTATCTCCAAGCCTGACGTTAGCCTCATTTTCAGGTATTCTCCAGCAGAGACGAGTACTTCATAGAAAAGAGTGAACCATGGGAAGTATTTTTTGACAGGAGCTGAGACTGTGTAGAGGCCTAAGAGAAGATCTTGAAGAAGAATCATGGTGTCCACTGTGATACAGAACGTAGTTTCCCAAGCGATTTCTATTGGTTCTTCTCCATCTGGAAATTGTATGGCAGATGAAAGACAGGCTTCTGCAGGGGTGAAGCAAGTACATGTAAGCACTATGTCGTTGAGAAGGTCTGGCCAAATTCGAAATCAGGCGTTGTCCCCGCCCTCAGCTGGTCAAATGCTCATTTCATCAAGGGGATAATCATGCCACCATTATATATTTGTCTACATTTTCTTGCTAAAGAAGATCTAGATAACAAAGTTAGAAAATGGAATTTCTCATCTCTTGGATAGAAATTTTGTACTCTTTTAAACTCGCAATTAATTTGTGGCTGTTTGCAGCTAAGCAACACCAAGGAAGAGGGATGTCTGCTCTATTTTTTTTCACTGAATGTAATATTCTTTTAGCAAAACTGCAAAATTTTTGTGTTATACTCTGAAATGTTTTATTTTAGTATAGCAAAGGATATTCTCTGATTCAGTAGATTGTATGAATTTGGCCAAAGGAGGATTCCTGAAGCCACAGTGAATTGTCTATGCTTGCAACAATTTCCCACTCCCTACTCAACTCTATGAGGAGTATTCCCTCGTTTTTTATCTCTCTAAAAGAGACGACGTCTTATGAAGCTTTTACAAAATGTTTGTTGTGGTGTTAACAATGTTCAGTAAAGCCTCATTGCGGTTGGAATGAAATTTTTTAACAGGCAAAAAAAAAAATACAAGTTGAGGTTTGCAAGCAACGATGCTCACCCAATGCCTACGGGGAAGCACACTGCAATCTGGCATTCTCTCTGTCTGAGTGCATCGACTACCTTGTCAAAACTGTCAACAATTTCTCGATCTATTGCGGCCTTATCGGTGCTGAGGGTGACTCCACTAACTTTTCACTGCGCTACGAGTAGTACCCATTCTTAATGGCTACTTCCCACCACACTGTTACTTGGGGCCTCCACATGTCTGCGAATATCATGGTGAACGAAGGTCTGCCACGCTCGTCAGGTCAGGTCAGGTTTGATTCGTTGAATTTAACAATCGCATCTTTCTTTGGATGCAGTGGCACAACCGGAGCATCATCAGGTGTAGGATGCTATGAGGAAAATGCACTCAGAAATCCATGCGTTCACCGTAATTGACTGTGTATATTCAGAAAAAGAACAGAGAAAAGTACCCAAACCTTTGGGTATAACACTTTCTTCACTTTTGTTTTCATGTGGTTTCTTTATTTTCTTTTATGTTCATTAATCAAATCGCAACCAAATACGTGTTTTCAACTTCACTTACAGAAATGTTGTATTATTAACTGATAAGTATAATTTCACCTTTATAATTTTAAGTGCATTGTACGGTTTAAATGAATAAAATATTTAGATTTATGTGGGTTGGGTAATATTACTAACTCATTTTACTTTTGGATCATTTAAGAGAAAGATAATTTGATATTTTTTTACTTCTGTTTTTGAATTATTACATTTATATGGTTTATTTTAATTATTTTTTGCTTTAATATTAATATATTATTCTAAGTATTATGTATCTACTTTTAGTTAAGTATTTAACTATTTTTATATAAAATTACCTATTATCTAAATTTTTAAGTGTTTTTTACTTATTTTAAATAATTAAGTATATTATATTATTATTATTTTAAGTGTTATATATCTGTTTTTAAGTTAAGTATAAAAATTATCATTATTATTTTAAGTGTTATACATATGTTTTTAAGTTAAGTATAAAAATTATTATATATTAGAAAAAACTTTATGTAACAAACAGAAGCTCATATCAAAGAACTCAACTGATTCTAAAATAATGCAAAGTATGAGAAAAAGAAGTTGTGGTTGGGTGAATTCAAATACTCTTATAAGAAAAGCTTGGACCAATAGTCCCAAAATATATTATGTATGACATTTTTTCTCTTTTCATCTTTCTACTTCACAGAAGAATTTTATGTCTTTCTATGGTTAATGATACTATATAGACCCCCAACAATTGCCACAGTCATGAGTAGAACCCCCAAGATGATGCATATCATAAAAAGTAAATATAATAGAGATATGTATATGCTTCATATGGTATCTTTTGATTATGCACATATTTGGAAAAGACAGTAACACTTGCATTGTAACTAGAAAACATCTTTCACGAGTTTTTATTCCCCTATTTTCTATGTAATGCTTGTTTTACTAAGGGTGGTTGTATATCTTTTACATTGTTTCCTTTCTCCTTTTTCACCATTGGAAAGATTATTCTAACAAATTAGAAAGTGTTGTCTTAAAAGCAAGTTTCAAAAACTAAGGGACTAACCCAATTGGTTGTCCACAACAAGCTGAGAATTTTCAGTTTGTGGATTAGGAGCCACATGATGAAATGAAGTAGCAATAGTGAAATACATGAAGTGTTAAGTGACAATAATATACTAGCAGCGACAAGCTCCATTGTTAGACCAACAAGGGGAATCACTCATACACTGCTTGATAATTAGTCTTAGCCTATCTCTAGGGACACCCTTCGATAAAAATGAATATTTATAGGATGCATATTACATGCACAATATACATGATATCTGGTTCACCCAAACATTATCATTCGAAGGAGACCCATGGAGAGTATATGAGCCTAATGTCACGGAAGAAATTCCTAGTCACTAAAAGGTAAAGTAAATATAAATTACTACATAGCATGAATTTTTAAAACTTTAGATTGACATGTAAATTGTAACCAAATAGTTTCTTTGGATGGCAGTAAATACAAATGATTGATACTGTAAATAATGTGAACAACAACACTTCCTTCCATGAATATTCATAAGCTCATAAACTATATTCAAAACAAGTTTGTTGCCTTGGGAAATAATTATTTTGTGACTCATTGTTGCAGAGGATTAATAACAAAACAAATAAAATAAAATTTCATTAAACTAATTAAATTCCAAAGCTTGAGAATTACAAACAATTACATGGCTATTTATTTAGAGGAGAGAAGTCTCTCAAATTTCTTCTAGAGAAACTTCCTCCTACATATTTGGAGGAAGTTGAGAGATATCCTCTCAACTTTAGGGTTCTACCCTAACTTCCCTATCTCCTAATTAATTCTAAAATGAATCATTAATTCTAGAAAATCCTAAATTCTTTAACTAAATAATTACATAAAAATTAAACATGAGATGCTCATGCATCACCGATTTAACAGATTAATTTAATATAATTGCTTGGGAAAAATCTTCAACTCAAATCAAATGATTTTCACTTCCCAAGGATGGAGAAATTTCAAGCTAGAAAGCTCAAATAGTAATGTTTATTTATGAAAACTGGAGAATTTTTTAAGTCAAGGTGAGCACTGGAGAATTTTTTAAGTCAAGGTGAGCATATCGTAACTTTTATTTATGAATAATGAAGTAATTTTAGGTTTGAAGGCGCACATAATAACCTTTATTTTTGAATAATAGATCAAACTTGAAAGGTGTAGCTTTTATTTCCAAACAAAGAAGAAATTTTAACTTTAGACACAATTATAAATTTTATATTTGAAAAATGGAGAAATTTCAAGCCAGGACGAGCAAATTGTAACTTTAATTTCAGGATAACTTTGATTTCTAAAAAGGGACAATTTTTAAGCTAGGACGAGAAGATTATAACTTTAATTGTTGTATATTGTAGTTTTTTTTCCAAAATAGTGGAGAAATTTAAATTTAGGATGATGCACTATAAATATTACCTACTAAGTGTGGATTCAAATCATGCATATAGGATTATAGATTCAAGGCAAATCCACTTATGTCTTGTCATTAGAAATTTATTCCAAATCAATCTAAGGTATCATGTAATCCCATGGGGATGTCCAAGCACCAAGCATTGGATTTACCTTTCTTGTTTTGCAATGGCAGAGAAGGCAAATGTTTGGATGTCTCATCTTTGCTTTGGAAGTTATCAATCTTAATTTGTACGATAAATAAGCATCAATGTGCTCACTTCATCTGGGTGCAGCCAAAATTTTGAATTGTCAATGAAAACACGTTGGCTATTTGGTTAGAAGATAACCTTGAAATATTCTGTCAAATCTCAATACAAGACTTGTATCATTAAGAATGTAATTTGGACTAATCATGCAAACCTTATCAGCCCATCCTAGATTGAACTAATGTGAATTGGTCGACCAATTTGAAGATGGGTACTGAGCATTTCTTAGAAGACAACTCTTTCAATGAATTAGTCAATTTATCCATATGCATGTTTAGGGTGGTGCCTTCATCACGTATTGAAATTCAAGATACAAGAACTTATGACATCGAAATCTATATTTATCAGGGATGGTGAAGTTGTGAGCAGTATTTGGGGCTTGATAGATGTTTATTTCATATAGAATAATGCCTACATATTAGTTTAGCTCCTTTCATCTTCTTCATTTTCCTAAACATTGATATGTGTGTTTCTTTGTAATGGTTTCTGAAACAATAGATATATTAAAGCACCTAATAAATAATATTTTTTAGTTAAATATAGTTTAACTATACAATAAATTCTTCTGGTAGCAGTTTCTATCTATAGATCCTTCAATGTAGTACTGATTTATTAGTTAAATATAAAAGAACTTAATGGCTTACATTAATACTTAGAATAATTTAAGAAATAGTGATAAAATGCTTGGATCAAATAAACTATTCTTAATTCCTCACATTTTGTTATGTTGCAATTTCGTTGTAGGCTTTGTAGAAATTTTGCAAATTCTCTACAAATCTCGCTCTAAGACCGTGTAGAAAATTTGACTATAGATTAACCCGATAATGCAATATACCAGAGCAAAATACTATAACCTACTTCTACTATCAATTTGCTTTGCATAAGCTTAAAGATTGAGCAAGATTGAGTTGAACACATATAACCAAAAGAAGAAGAATCAAAGCGCAATACACATGAGAATACTTTGGGGAAAGCCTCAGCTAAAAACCCCACTATCTGTATTATCATACAAGGTGGAAATACATAAGAATTATACAAAGCCTTAGCTCTCGCAACTAACCAACTCTCAGTGCAATCCTCTTGGATGCTCACAGGTAATTAAAGCTTCTCACAAACCTTCCTCTCTACCCTCCAAGCTCCTATTTCTTTGTGTTGTTCCTCTGGGATGATTCACCTTCAACCAAGTGGAACACTGCTCTTACACACTGTAAAACTGCGCAATCCTCAAGGAACCTTACCTTGATTGCATGCATGAGTTTCCTTTATAGGAATTAGTTCTTTCTCAGAATAGGCATGCTTGAGTTTCTAATGAGGGAATCTTCAATTATCTAGAGTACACTGGTTGAGTGCATGCATGCATCAACTGACTGTTAACTCACAATTAGTTCCTCAAATAGTTTGGAACTAATCTAACTAGACTTAACTCAGTAAATTGAGATAACTAATTACAACTCAAATATAACTCAATTTTATCTCCTTAATTAAGGGATAATCCCCTTAATTTAAGGGATAATTGTTGCATGACTTCATAAAGACTTCTAACTTGAATTTCTCCAACTAATTAATTGATAATGAATTAATTAATTATTTCAAGTAGCTGGTGAGACTAAATTCGATTTTAATTCACACTTTTAATTCAAGGACAAATTAAAATTGGAATATTCTTGTTGCCACATTTCAACGCTCCCTCTCAACAAGAAAGGGATTATCTACCACCCCGATCCTGTCTCTATGGAACTCAAATTTACACTTTGACAATGCCTTTGTCAAATGTCAGCATCTTGCTCCTCTATTGAAATATATTGTAGCAACATGATCCTCCTCGCCACACAGTCTCTAAGATGATGATATCGGATGTCAATGTGCTTGGACCTATCATGAAATACTGGATTCTCAGAGAGTTTGATACAACTTTGATTATCACAATAGATCACAGTTGGATCCATCCTCTGATTAAACAAACCAACTAGGATTTTCCGCATCCATATGGCCTCACATATTGCCTGACTTGTAACCATGTATTCTGCATCTGTGAGCTGAGTGCAACTGACCTTTCTTTCCTGTTGTACCAAGAAACAGTCGTTGACCCAAGGTTGAAAATCCCTCCTGATGTGCTCTTCCAATATGATGTACTCCTTGCCCAATCTGCATTAGTGAAGCCCTGTAGCTTCACTCCCTCTGTCCTTCTGTACCATAATCCATACTGAGATGTGCCTCTGAGGTATCTCAATACATGCTTTGATACCTTCCAAAACATCTTGGTAGGCTGAACCATTGCTTGACTCAGCTGGTTCACCGCATAGCACAAATCTAGTCATGTGTTCACTAAGTACATTAGCGAACCCACAAGCTTCCTATACATAGTAGCCTCTACTACTTCCCCTGAAGTAGCATCCTCCTTCCTCCAGTTACCAGCTAGAGGAGTCTGCATGTGCTTGCACTTCTCCATGTGGAATCTCCTGAGTATCTTGTTGGCATACTTGCCCTGAGACACAAACAACTCCCCATCCTTCTGCCACACTTCCATGCCAAGGAAGTAATGCATGAGACCCATGTCTTTCATCTCGAATTCTCTTGCAAAGTCCTCCTTGAAAGACACGATCAACTGATCATCACCATTCAATATGAGATCATCAACATAAATAACGATGATCAACAGCTTACCTTCTACCACGATGCTATACAGGTTTGCATTCGCTTCACTCTTTGTGAAGCCCAACCCAATGAAGTAGTTGTCTATCTTGGTGTACTAAGCACAAGGTGCTTGCTTCAGCCTGGACAACACTCTCTTTAGTCAGCACACATGCGACTCATGATCGAAGGTCCCAAAACCTTCCAACTGCTCTATGTACACCTCTTCCTCAATCTCGCCATTAAGGAATGTAGTCTTCACATCCATCTGATGGATCTTCCAACCCATCTATGCTGATAGTGCCAACATAGATCTGATAGATGAGTACCTTGCAACAGGATCAAAAGTCGCATCATAGTCAATCCCCTCGACTTGTGAAAATCCACGGGAAACAAATCTTGCCTTATGCTTCTCCACACTACCATCAGCAACTTGATTTACCTTATAAAGCCAACAAGAACTCACAACTGACTTTTTCTCCATTCTCGGAACCCCATCCCAAACACTGTTACGAACTATGGAGTCATACTTCTCCACCATAGCATCAACCCAAATCGGCTGTTGCACTGCTTCCTCAAAGGAATATGGCTCGGTCTCAACACATTCCCCAGCAAGGGCCATGTATCCAATGTACCTCTCAGGTGACCTCCTCTGTCTGTGCTGAGAAAATGGTGCTCCCACATTCTCTCTTGCATCCTGCAACAATCTGTCAGCTTCTCTTGTGTGCTTTCGTCCATCTCTGGAATACTCTTCTTGAGTGGATGTCTCCACTTCTGGAACCTCTACATGCAGCTGCTCTGCATCAATCTAAGGCTCCTCCTCCTTAGGAACCAACCATTTCTCCACAGCCTGTAGTTGGAGCTCCCTCTCAAGGGAAACTCGCATGGCCTTCTGCTCATCACACTTGAGATCTCTATGAACCATTGTCCTCTAACTGGTAGGCAAGTACACCCGATAGTTGTGAGGTGTATCAGTGTACCCCACAAGTATCCCCAACTCTGTTGTCAGCTTAAGCTTCTTTCGTGCATCCTTTGTCACATGGAAATATACTGATGAGCCAAAGATCCTGAAGTGACCCATATCTAGTCTCTTACCGGAGAAAGCTTCCTCTAGTGTCTTCATCCCAAGTATGCAATGCAGGCTTCTATTCTGCAAATAGACCATTGTGTTGCATGCCTCAGCCCACGAGTTAAGCGGTAGGCCTTGGTCATGCAGCATCGCTCGTGCTACCCCTACAATAGTTATGTTCTTCCTCTCGGCCACACCATTTTTCTGAGGGTTATGAGGTGTTGTCAACTCTCATTTAATTCCTTCTTCTGCACAGAAGTCCTTAAACTCTTGAGAGACATATTCTCCACCGTTGTCTCTTCTCAAGGCTTTGATCTTCTTCCCTCACTCTTTCTCGACCAAAGCTTTGAAATCACAAAACTTTGAGAAGGTTTGGTCCTTCTTCTGCATGAAACAAATCCAGCATTTATGAGAAAAATCATCAATGAAAATCACATTATACCTTTGCTTCAATGTGGATGCCGTCGGGACTGGTCTACACACAGCAGTATGAACTCGCTCTAAGATAGCCTTTGCTCGATTGTCTTGATCATGAAAGGAAGACTTGGTGTAATTTCCCAAGGTACAACCTTTGCATGTGTCAACTTGCTCATGTTTACCTTTGGGAATTCCTATAGATATCTGCTTCATTATCTTCAAAGCCCCATTATGAAAATGGCCCAACCGTGTGTGCCACAACTCACCAATGACTTGGCTTTGCATCAATTATACTTTCGTACTCAATGCTACACAATCATCTACCTCTAGTTTATAGAGATTCTTCACTCGAATCCCTATCCTCCCTGTATGACCAGTGGTTATGTTTCTTAGGAACACCTTTCCTTTACTGAAGACAACATCATAGCCTTTGTCCTCCAACATCGCGACCGATACCAAGTTCTTCAGTCCAGGCACATACTTCACATCTGTCAAGGTGATAGGAGCTCCATTCTCCC
>APFE031425145.1:0-13428 GCA_000404065.3 Pinus taeda
CCTTTCCAAGTATTGCTCCATGTCCCACAAGAAGTTACCAAGAGTTTTTGCACTCCTTGTACCATCGAGTGAATACGGTTCCTTGACTTTCACATGAGGCACTCCTCCCCCTGAGCCATGCCTCACAGCCTTCTTCAACACCGCTATTTCATCCTTGGCTTCGTCAAGATCTTTCTTCAAGTCCATGATCTCCACTAGACCCTGGTCCCTTGAAGCTTCAATGTCCTTGACCCTTAATTCAAGTTGTGTACACATCAAATCAGTGTACTCATGCTGAGTTCGGAGTTCATCGAGTTCATCCTTCACCTTCAAGAATGCCTTTTGTTCTTCCACAACAAGGTCAATCCTTGTTTCAAAGTTGCTCTTTAAGTACTCCAACCTTTCCACTACTTTCTGCATTAACCCAAGAGTAGTATCCATGGGATCATGACTAGACCCTGCATGGGATTCAGCCATTGCCAATAGCCTCTTCCTTCCTTGTAATTTAGTCTCGATCATGTGTCGGCTTCACCTGCAACCCAAGTCCTTGATGTCACACTTAGTGTGTTTCATCAACCTCTTTCCCTACAAGAACCTGTTACCATGGCCACTTCTTCACAAGCTTCAACCTTCAACACAAGGCTGTGATACCAACTGTCACTCCCGCAGGCGGCGGTGGTCTTCCAACTATGCCAGCAAGGTGCGGCACCACCACACACTTTCTTTTTAACAATACTAATGTATGTGGACTACGCCTAATTCACAACCGATAACTTAGTTTGTGTTTCGCAACCAAGTATAAAATGCAATAGACCTTTATATCAATGATCACCCATACTTAATCATTATCCACAGCAATATAAAAGAACATCAATTGCACGATATAAAGGGGAGGGGCAATTCTCGAACAGTCTGCCCAACAATATATTATATATCAGTTTACAACAGTACAACGCTCAAGTGTGCTTGGCAAACTCCAAGCCAACACTTAGCCAAATTTTACAATCATAGGCAACCTGCCTTTACATAAGCATATGCACACCTTTGCACCAAGAGTGGGTGCCCACACGGGTCACCAAGACACTCTATACAATCTTACACATATGCACGTCCAAACCTCAACTCACGGCCCTCTTAACCAACCAAGATCCAAGCGTTATCTCTGCACACACACCATGCAATGCGCATGAGTTATGCGCATACAAAACTGCGCACTCTCCACTAGATATGCGAAGACAACAGAGGATGAGCAATGTTCGATTTCCTTTGGAGCGTTCCACGCTCTCCCATATATACACTTCCGTCGTGGTTATAGTGGGGGTGGTTTCCCTTTGGCCGACCCCCCAAAGCATGTTTCAGCACCCCATCGTGAACGCTAAATGCGAGTCGGCTCGCCCTCAACCGCAGTTGGCCCACCCTCAACCTTCACTCTATACGTGGGTATAAATTTTCATCGTTCATCACTTTTCCTCTACAGCGCGCGCCCTCCGTGTACGCCTGCCCGCTCGTTCACCCACGCGCCCTCGTGTGCGTTCACCCACGTGCCCTGCCCACACGCCCTAGTGTGCGATCACCCATGCATGCTGGGTTCACCATCGTGCGCCCTTCGTTGTTTGCCCGAGTCGCCCGTCGCACCCGCGCCCAACGTTTGCCCGGGCGCCCATCACACCCGTGCATCCGTCGCACCAGCGACCGCCCGTGCGCCCAATGCCTTAGCGCCCGAGGTACTTACATCCTCCTTCACCTGAAGTCATTGTCATCCTCGACAACATCCCTAAGAATCAATCCATGATATCGACTCCTCCACATATGGCAAACATCCCTGCAACATATGTAGGACTCCATCTCCACCATGTCTCATCTAAGTGACCAACTGTCACCAAGTTAGTCCATACCAAATTATGTCATCGATGTCCATGATCATTGACCACTTGCCACAATATCTCCATGCTGCTCTCCACCATGGAAGGTTGACCCCTCCAACATCAAGCTACATCCCCACTGCAACAATGTGTCAACTCCATCATGTGCAAAATTTCCCATGTTATGTCAACAAGTGTTAACACACCACAACCATCTGTCAACATCTCATCAAACTGCCAAGTGTATGTGTCAGAAAGAGAGAAGTGACCCATACTAAGAGGAAAATGTCTCACTCAAACAAAACTTACAAAAGTAGAATGAGGGAAGGGACCAAGTTAGGAGTGCCTAGTCCTTTAGACTAGAAAGCTCATACCAAAATGCTAGAAAAGTGCTTGATATAGAAAAACATAATGGCTTGGACCTAAAACTTGCGTGAATTAACTTGAAATAGTTAAGTGAGTACATTTCTCATTTCAATAGTATTTGAATTATACCCTTAAAGTATTTTCCTGTCGACATTCCTCTATGTATTGGCAAATTTTAGGTAGCACATTAAATAGACCGAGCAATTACCTATTCTCCCCTGCCCACCTACCAGTGCTCTACTATGAACTCTTCCCTCTTTACCATTTTATTAATTTAATTTCAATTTGCACTTTCATTCCAATTTCCTCTTCACACCACTTCATTTGGATGCCTCCCTGATCCTTGTAGAGACACCTCAGCACTGGTAAAAAAAATTACAATTACCTAACATTTTCAATGAACTATTAGCCTATATTTGAATCAGAGTTGAGAAAGATAGTGCATGTTATTTGCATTTAAATATAGTGAAAAAGACCTATATTTGCATGTTATTATACCTTTGAAGAACTATAAAATATGCTAAGTGAGAAATTATAAAAATAAGGAGCTAAATGAAGATCAGTTAAGCTGTAGCCTCACTGGGTATGCGAGTTGGCAATCACAATGCAGTGAAGTTTGTTAGAAATGCAGGCTCCCATGAGTTCAAATCCCCCGAAATAACCATAGAGCTATATAGAGGGGCCTGCTAAGCTTCGAGCAACTAACCCTAGAGCTGTATACAGGTGCAACACAGCTAGTGGTTGCCCCTGTTACTAATTCTAGTGTAATTAAAAAAGAAAAGAAAAGAAGATTACTTAAGTTGCAGTTTATTCCAGAATTTGTCAAATGCATAAATCAGTTTCTACCCATTGACGAATTCGAATTTGAATATATAGGGCTCCCATTTGCACAAAGAAACGACCCATAGAACATTGAAAAAGAAAACAACTGATAGTTAACTTTTTAATGGAGAGCGGGTGAAGAATTTGGAAAATAACGGATTATTTTTGTCGGCATAGATTTAGAATTTAGCTTTTCGTGCCAAACTTCCGCTCTATGTTCTATACTATGTCCTCTACAACGACTATAAAAATACCTTACTAAATGATCCATCGCACAATACTCTATGTATTGCTCTCTAACCAACTACCCTAAAAGGCCATTCGAATTAGGGTTTGAAATGCAATCAATTCATCACTAAAGGCAAAGTTCAGGTATGTTTTCAGCCTGGTAAATGCTCATAACAATTTGATTGTTAGGATGGAGCATTCTAGGAAGAGAAACAGAGATCTGAGAGGTGACAACGGCGATGCAAAATCGTTAGCGTATGGATTACGACGTCGTAATAGCAGCGAAGAAGAGGAGGGGGTGCCTGGAAATGGGAGGCATCAGGCCAGGCTTCACCACATTGAAGATGAATCTAGAAAAATGAGGAATAGCCCAACGAAATGCATGGAATGTATGAGTGCTAAGCCAAGCATAAAATCGAAGGGCCGAAATTTTGCAGGAGCGATTAATATTAACGAATGTAAGAAGAAGCGTGTGACAGTAGCAGATCAAAACGAGCTGCAGTACGATGATTTTAGGGTTTCTAAAACATCTCTACTACAGAATTCGATGGCATTTGAATGTTCAGAGGGCCTGCCTCTAGAACATTTTGGCCTGGGTGATATCATTTGTGCAAGGTCTGACAGCAGAGTTGACATCCCTTCTTGGCCTGCTCAAGTTATCAACCCCGTACAAGACGCCCCACAATTTGTGCTGAGCATTCGGGTTCCTCAGAGACTTTGTGTTAGGCTTTTTGGGGTGAAAAGAAGCTCGGAGTACCAATATGCATGGGTGAAAGAAGAAATGTTGTTCCCTTTTTGGGAAAGCTTTGATACGTTATCATATGAGGGTCAGAAATTGTTGGAAAGGTATTCTAAGCACCTTAAGGGTGATTTTCTTAAGGCAATTAAGGAAACTTATGTGTCAGATTTTTCTTCTGGGTACAACAAGGAGATTAAACCAGATGAAGATAGACATCAAGGAGAAGAAACCATATGCAGCAGTTGTAGCTAGAAGTTTCCAGCTTCAAAATTATTAGAGTCTGTTAATGTTAAACAATTGGGTAATTCATCTAAAAAGGATGTATTGATCTGTCTACACTGCTACAATTTGTACGAGTCCAATCAGTACTGTGGCATTTGCAAGAAGGTGTGGATTCCCACATTGAAAAGAAATTGGGTCCAATGTCAAAAGTGCAAGATTGGGGTTCATGCTGATTGTGATAATATATGCAGTGAAAAATGACAAGACCTTATTGAATATTCATGCCCTCATTGTACGCTGAAACAACTAGACCTAAGTAAAGCTCCAAAGAAGGAAAAAAATAGGATTTTTACTGTTCCAGACTGCGTTACTGTTGTTTCTGATGGAAAGGAAGAGGAAAGCAGTATCCCTTCCACTCTTCCAGAGCGTACGACTGTTGTTTGTGATCGCAAGGAAGAGGAAAACAATATGCCTAATTTCCTTGTTCTAGGGCGCATTGCTGTTGTTTGTGATGGCAAGCAAAAGAAAAACAATAAGTCTTTCACTGTTCCAGACCATATTACTATTGTTTGTGATGGCAAGGAAGAAAAAAACAATAACCTTTCATTTGTTCAAGAGCGCATTGTTATTGTTTGTGATGACAAGGAAAAGAAAAGCAATAGGCATTTCGTTGTTCTAGAAGGCATTACTGTTATTTGTAATGACAGAGAAGGGAATTATGTGCTTAACAGTCACTTAGTTCTCTGTGAATGTAGTGAATGTGGAAAGGGTAGGTTGATGAGTCTGTCACGATGGGAAAAGCATGTAGGTTGTAAGAGCAAGAAATGGAAGCAGAGTATTAGAGTTAGGGATTCCAGTTAGCATCTCATTGATTAGCTCAACAGGGCCCATGAAGATGGGGCTTGTGGCCTTGGATTCTTTATTGGAGAAGGGAAAATGGGGAAAATAGCATAGAGTAGTAGGGAGGAGAGTTGATTAACAAGATGGCTGCTAGAATCATACGAACCAATCAAAGAAACCTGCACCGTTGAGGATATGCGTGATAAAATCATCATCTGAGATGAATGCGATTTTGAGTTCATCAGAGGAAGAGAAAAGAGATAGAGGTTACGTCGAAAATGTTGTTGCCTCTACCCAGTAATGGGGGGCTCCCTGAAACCGATCACATGTGGATTTTGGTGCATGTTACTTGTGCTTTGCTAAAGAGGTAACATTTGTGAATGGTAAAACTATGTAGCCTGTAGATGGCATATTTGGATGGTAAATATTTTTTTGAAGTAGAAGTGTCTTGATGGTAAATATTTGGATGGGAAAATTTTTTTTGGACCCTATATTAGGTTGGGTGAACCTACGTACGGTTTTCGGTCCATGGTATTGGATGCTTCGGCATGTATAAATATGTATTGTAACATTCAAAGAAATATAATGAAAAATCAAGCTGGTAGTCCCGGTTTTAGGATCCAGTGGGAAATCTCTGTGTATATGTGTTTTATGTGTTATGCTCTCACATCTTTATTTTTCCTGTGATTTAGAATTCGTATGTAAGTAATTTCTCTACGGGGTTAAAAACTACATTGTGAATAATTTATCTAATGAAACTCACCACTAATCTAACACTTATTACTACATTTGGAAACTAAGGTGCCTTATTGTCTCCCTATCAGTTCTTAATTAGAGACCCTAGCCTATGCATCTTAGATTACTCATACTAACGTTCCTTATGAGTCAACTGAGACTCCACTATACATCAAGTACCACTATTCCCCAGCCAATACACAAGCACCAAATTGAAAGGAGGGGTCCATGTGGCGTGGTCCTTGGACCAGACCTCAGACCTCAATGTTGGCCATGTACCCAGTACGCATAGTCACATGGTCCTTGATTGATTTCAAGGTGGGAGGACATCAAAGTCCCAGATCTTCCCTTGATCGATGAATGGCTCAAGAATGTTTCAAAAAACCCTAACTCCTCTATCCTACCCATGTCTATCATTTCCATTTAGTGACCCTCCCTCTAAAGCTTATGGTTTGGATGTGGCTTCAGGTGGTCTGTGATCGGGCTGCCACTGAACTCTATCATAGTCCTTAACCCCCCAACACCTATTGTCTCATACCATCGACAATCTACCACTTGATCAATGTGGTCTTGAATAGTAAGGGTTTCTCGTTCCTATTTTACAAAATTTGTCATGGCGTCCAAGATTTCCAAGTAAAATGAAATGGTTAGCACATTACCAAATAATTTAAAGCTCAACCCTACTCTATTTTATCATTTTGACTCCTACCCTGCTTGTTATTCTGCTACCAAGGTTTTAGTTTAACCTCTGAATTGTTTCAGCATGTTCCTAAAGCAGGATCAATAGTGCGGTTTTAGTGGTTAGTGAATAAATATGGAGATTTATAAATTGAGTCTATCGATGAGATCCCCTTAATGAGTTCCCTCCTTCCACCAAAGCTTTATTGTCCATGTAACCTAGGTTATTGTGTTTACTTTCACTTGGCCACACGGTGACCCTAAAACTTAATGTTAACTATTTCAATTTGGGTTTCTATGGTAGAGAACATGTGGTTCTTTCTATGGTTTTCGAGTCCAAGAATGTTATGCTATTTGTCTTCCCCACCATATTTGACCAATAGGTGAATCCCTTTAATTTTCTCCCTTTAAAATTAAATTATGATGTTTGATTTCTATCTAACACTTTGTAATGATTATTGATAAATTATGCTATGTGTATATACTGGAACAGGGGCTTGACACCAACACACTCATTCATCCCATAGTCACACTGTACAGGTATATTTTTTGCCCTTATTAACTCTGATTTTTTCTTCCTACTCGTTCTCTTACCTCAGCTAACTCAAGTCATTCTTCTTTTGCTTCAATTCTAGGTAAGAGGATTTGATTCATTATCTCAGGCTTTCGATAGAATCCTTGTTGTTGTTCGCATCATATTTACTAGCTTGTGTGCTCTCTTTTCATTCTAGATCTGGTTGACTACACCTGCTCCACTTCGGTGCAAAAAGGTTTCCCTATACTCATGTTCTCTTTTTTCCAACCTCGGGCACTGTTGTGACTTCCTTTTATAGTACTTCCTAAATTATTAAATCTTAGAGTGACACTATGTTCCCCAAGGGTTTATTTTTTCTTATTTATGATGTTGGAGTTCATTTATGCCATTCTAGTTGAATGGAAGAATTCCTACTCTGTGAATGCTACCCTTGCTTGGGGTTAAGGTGCCAAACACCTGATAATTTCATCTATTAGTCTTGTACATTGAATTTTATACAACCAAGTTTTATTTTTGTTTGTTATTGTCAAATCTACAAATCAGAATATATTGGCTATGACTGCATTTCATATCCCTGTGTAATGAGCTTGACAATAAGTCAAACCTACAGTATGTTCAAAGTGAACTTGAATCTGCCTGTGGTGGTTATTTTACAACAATGTTATGGTATCTTTGCTTTTTTTTTTGTTTTTCTTCCCTTCATGTTGGCTTATCCCTACTCACAAATGTATGAAGTAGTTGAACTAACAGTGCACTTCAAGATTTAATTGGTTGTTTTTAATTTCGGTTTCGCTATAAAAACTAAAATTCCTTCTTTATATTCTCAAACAATTTTGAATTTTTCTCACTGTTTTCAACTACAAGTAGGTTCTCTTTCATTATAATCCTTTTGTTGGGTTTTATTATCCCCATTTAACATGGAAGTATAATTACATTATGCTTTTAATGGCCTCAAATGCTTTCAGCCCACCCCTGAGACGATTTCTTAAAGCCTTGGGTTAAATTCATTTGATCTTTATACAGGCCCACAACCTCTATCATTTTTCTTGAAGCACTTGTATATCTTGATTACCAATCATAATAGTATAACCTTAATAATTAATGGAATTTCTATGGCTGCATGTCAAAGCATGAGTGGTAAGTCCCATTGTATTTTCTTGATACAAGATGTTCGCTTCATGTACGGTTCTGCATATGCGCTTGAGTCATAAGTTTATAGTTATGTCGACACAATTTGATCTAATGACAGTTATGCCCTTTTCCCAAACTATATTATTAACTGTTCCTCAGAATTTACTACGATAAACACACGTCTAGTTAAGTAGTGACATTTGCATTTCTCATCATATTCTAGTAAAATTTCATAAGTTTATAATTATGTTAACTCAATTCTCTCTAATGACAGTTATGCCCTTTTCCCCAACTATATTATTAGTTGTTCCTCAGACTTTATTACAATAGAGACAAGTCTAGCTGCTACTAATACCTATAAGTAGTTACATTTGTATTTCTCATCATATTCTAGCACAGTTAAATAATACCTTGTATTCGAGTATTATAATTGGAATCCTTCGTGCATTCCTAGTTGTAGGGTCAAATTACTCTAATTGCCTACATCTCTCCATGTAATGTAAATAAATCACATAATAAAATACTCTAATTTTTCTGCATCTCTGTATTCTAAATTAAATAAATTACAGATCAAATTACTCTAAATTATTTGTACCTCTATCTCTAGAGTAAATAGATTATAGAACAAAATACTCTAATTTATCTCCATCTTTCTATTCTAAAGTAAATAAATTATACAAGGAGACCAACTTATTACCAAACCACATAGTTTGTACTCTGATTAAACAACAACCTACAAGTTCACCAAGTGGTGGTTTGCATTCAAAGAATATCATTAATTTCATTCAAGTACATTACAACAAACATCATTACCAAAAGTTAGAAAAATAATCCTATCTAGTAAATTCTTATAGTAGTTGCCAAAGTAACTTGAAAAGAATTATTTGCCCCCAACCATGAACTTTCTCTTTCAGTTCTCACCCGTGTTGAGATCCTCTTTCTCCTAGAATCGACAACCCTCTCTTGTTCTGGTAAAGGAATTTGAATGCCTCATTTCCCCTAACAGACTTTCGATAATGGCTTCCCACTTTTCTGGGTTCTCCCAATCTCCATAACATAGGATTTTCCTATTTTTTTTAAGGATTCTATTTTCCTTTAAAGCCCCCCTTTTCTACTATAGTGCTTTAATCACCCATTCGAGTGTTGTTTCCCCCACACCGGGTGATTTTCCTAGATTTTTCTCTCTCCATCTAGTCAATCACATAAATTCGCTCCTAGGGCTTTTTAGGAGTGATTTCAGAAGGTTTTATCTACATCCTATCCATTCACATTGGATTGCGGATTGGAATAATGATCTCATTGCTTCACGTGTTTTTTCCTAGTTATCCAAAGTGATATTTTTTATATTATTCAAATCAATTAATTACATCATCATAGTTATTCCAAGAAGATAAATCTTGGCTTCCATGCCATTTCTAACAATAGTTAACTACTGAAAAAGGTATTCACTAGAACATAGGGTATAACACTGGGAATATACAAACTAATTGTTGCAATGGTTCCTCTCATCACCTTTCAAAGTACAATATGAAATAAGATATTATTTATGTCATTACTAATATAGGAAGTAACAAAGTATACAATTTTTCTTTCATTCTCTTCCGTAATATTATATGTCACATCTTTGAAGCTTTAACAAAGATTGTTTTTATTGCAAAAATAAATTAAATTTCTACTAAAATTTAAATAAAAGTCATATTTTTATATGTTGAAAACAATTAGAAAAAGAAGGAAAAAAGAGAAAAACATATAATCTTTATGAGATTAAAATTAGTTTTTAATGTTTTTAAAAATTAGCCTATAGTTTTTTTTCCTTTTCTCTTTTTAATTAATCCTCAATTATTTTCTTTATTTTCCTTTTCTTTTTAACTTTGTTATTTTTATAAAAAAAAAATCATAATTATACACTTAGAAAACATAAATATAAATAAATTTATACGTAAGAAATCAAAATTAACATCATAAAATACTATATAGGGGAAATTATCACAGATCTGAAATGAATTCAGCTAGGGTTGTTTGCAGTATGTTTAAGATCTACATGATTGCTTCCATTGAGGGTTATTCTCATCATGGCACTCTCAAAGGTCGCTTTTATTTGAAAATCCAAAGAGTTGACACAACAAAACATATTATTAATTTAGGCCTAAGCCTGCACACTTACATCATGCACATACATCACAATGTGTCCCATTATATAATGATGGGATCACTAGACTATAACAACATGGAAGGTAGAGTCTATGACTCAGATACAACTAACTTACACATACTACGAAGACACAAATCATGATAGATAGACTCAACACTAACTACGAAAATACAACTCATCAACTCTATCTAGACATATCATTTCTACATTATTCCAACATACCCCCTTAATGGAGAAATGAATTTTCAACAATGCATAACAATGCCGACTCGTCTCAGTCTCAGCTAGGCTTACAAATATGACTTCATTTTAACTTTCTTTGCATCAACATATTCATGAAATTTCTTCTTTGAATTGCTACTCCAAACTGAGACACTTTTAATGTGTTTAGTCTTCTTCTTACTCTAGATCATGACGTATGGATATTACTTCTTATTCCAACTAGGATGATACCAATCCATCTCAACTACTTTTTCAACAAGTTCATTTTCATCATCACTAGTTTCCTATTTACTTGGTTGTTGCCTCATCAATCCATAATAATGTTTTATTTCTTCTGGGTTCCAATACGTTAAAATACCAGGAACTTATTCAAATATATCCACCACTGATTCCATTTCCATGTCATTTACATTATTTATTGATTCACCATTTTGCTTATTTTCAAGAGACTTCACTATTCCGAATACTTCTTTGAGACCTGCATCAATTCGTTCAAAAGGTTTCTCAACCCATTCTTCAATAAACTTTATCTCTACATCATAATCCATTTTGGCATCTTCGAAATTTCTTGTCCCTTTAATTGCAACTACAATTTCCTCTTCATTTTCTTCCACTTTATCAACAGCAAACAATAGTTTGTCAATCAATTTTTTTTCAAATATAACCTGCACTTAATTTTCATAAAACAAATATCCCTCATCAATTTCAATTGAAAATTCATCTGTTGTGGCTAGATAATCCACAAATTTTTCCTTTGGAATCTCATGAGTTTTCTCACTGCATTCATTTCCACCTTAGCCCCATGATACTTTCTTTTAAATTATTTAAATTATCTTCCAAATTGTTTAATTTTAATTTTACAACCAATTGAAAAAAATGGCTATGTCAACAACTTAATTCCACCACGACTGAGCAATAAGCAACTGCATCACATCATACAAGTTCATTTTGCAGTCGACAAAAAATACCACAAGAAAAGCTCTCACCACTGAATTTTGAACTCTAAGGTTAGGTTCACACATACTCTAACAATAGTATGCTCCATGGTCGTTCTATGCATTTTATGTAGATTCAATATCAATGGATGGTTACAGCTTCACAGAAAACTAAGGAGAAATTACCTTTCTGATCTTTTATTCACCGTGAGGCATAACACCTCTAGAACTGCACTTAATGCCTTCTCAACGCACCACTTGGAATCACACCTTTCACAATGACATTGCCTTCACAGAATGGTTTGCCAAACAACTAATTGAAATGCTCTCGGTGACCTGTTCACTCTTGCAAAATAATCAAAAAAATGATCACTATGGTAGGTATTCAAACAATAGCTCCACAGAATTCCACACTACTCTAGAAAGAGACAAAAAAAACTTTCACCAGCGTTAAAGAACTTTATACCGCCTTTTTTCAAAATTTCACTCGGCCTTCAAACCACGGTGTCACTGCAAATCCACTAATCTTTCGATGAAATCCTCGACAATCAAACATAGGTGCACGTTCCAGTTTCAAGTTCACTGCTGACTACTCAGGGGATATCTATCACATACCAGATCTCAGAAAAAACATAGAGTTGACATCTACAGACTCGGAGTCCTTTCCTGAAAGGTTGTCCCAACAAAAAACAACAACCTCACTCCCAAATCTACAAAGTAGATTTGGAATTCCGCCGAGAGGCAATGACTTTTGCACTAGCAAGAAAGACTAATCTAGGTTTTGGCCTTTACACACACATAGGTTTGTAGACCCATCAATCCACACTAACATTGAAAATCTAGCCCTCTGCTTTACATGGATTACCTTTCCACAATTTCCTACGCTCAAGGTTCCACAGGAACATATTTGCCATCGACTTCACATAAGTTGTATCTCCTCTACACAGTTCTAGGCACATGCCAAAAATTTGTTGATCAGAAGCTCCAACTCTCGAGTCACATTAACTTCACTTGCCACAGATTGACTCTCACATTGCAATTGATCACTCCACACTCCTTTTGGTCAGTGTTGCAGAACTTCCAATTTCTTCAACTAATTCAAATCACAATAGTTCTTGTTGAGCCACACACACAATAGTGCCTTGCACCTCCTCGATAGAACAAGCGCAAGCCTTACACTGTAGGAGATGAATCGCCCAACTAGTTCTCAACTACACACCATAAGCTCTAATACAATATTGGAAAATCGATAGAGTTAACACAACGGAACATATTATTAATTCAGGCCTAAACGTGCACAATTACTTCACGCACATACATCACAACATGTCCCATTATATAATGATGGGATTGCTAGACTATAACAACATGGAAGATAGAGTCTATGACTCATATACAACTAACTTACACAGACTACGAAGACACAACTCATGATAGATAGACTCAACACTAACTGCGAGAATACAACTCATCAACTCTATCTTAACATATCATTTCTACATTATTCCAACACCTTTCATTTCTGATAAATTCAAATGGCATCTAAATGACTAAGTTTTGAAAATATGATTGTTATCCACGGATAAATGACCTAGTCGGGTAGTTTGACAAGTGAAAAAGATCCTGCTATCATTGGGATATATCATGCTTCAGACAATGAGGATCTATGGATAACATCATTTTTTCTTGTTGGATCTGGTTTTTTCATGTCAAGCACAAGATCGAAGGCTCTACGAATGAGGAATCCCTCATTATATCGTATATATATACCGCGAGGGGATGTCATTTTGAGATTTTTTAATCGATATGTCCGTTGGATCGTGCAAGTCGTAGATGAAATTTCTTCTAGAGGTCATGATAGTAGTATAGTATGATGCAAACCCTGGGTTGAGCAAATAGATTGGTGGGTACTGTAGTTACAAAGAACATGTGGTCCTTTGTCATTTTCTTGGTTTGAGATGAACCTTGATTAAAGACGGGGG
>APFE031425154.1:0-18763 GCA_000404065.3 Pinus taeda
CTCTTCACAATCTATGTATAATAATTTCTTCTCAGCACACTTATGACCTTTAGTGTATTTACTATCACAACTGTAACAAAGCCCTTTTGCTCTTTTTTCTTCCAATTGTTGTGGTGTCAACCTTATAGGTTGTGGAAGGCTAAACACAACACTTCCATCTTTATAGTTGTGAGTGGTATCCTTCTTGGTTGCCATAATTTTGCTTTCCATTTTTCTTGCTAACCTGAATGCCTTCTCTAATGAATCAGGTTCCCAAAGGCTAACATCATGTTGGATATTATCCTTTAAAGTCCCTATGAACACATCAATCCTATGCTCCTTTGGAATATTTTTTACCCTTATGTCCAATTTTTGGAACTCCTCAATGTGCTCCATTATTGAACCCTTTTGTTTGAGACTTATCAATTGGCTAAAAAAAGTGTTGCTTTTTGTATCTCATAATGTGTTGTCAATTCTTCCATACAAATTGCCCAAGTGACAATTTGTTTACTACAAGAGCAAAGCCATTGATACCATACAAACTGATTTGGTTCCAAATATAAAGTTGCAATACATACCTTTTGTGTGTTTTGCACATAATTGAGATCGAAAAATTGCTCCATCTGCAATATCCATGTTGCGGGATCCTTGCCATCAAACTTCATCATATCAATTTTTGGAATATGGTGGGTCTTCGATCCAACATTAGAGTCTATGGAATCATGATTAACATTCTTTTTGTTCTCATCATGAGTTTCCTTTACTACCCTTTCACCTTTAGTGACCCTTTCTTGTAGCAACGTATTCATATTTATCTTCAATTCTTCCATGTCTATTTTCAAACCTATATTCAAATCATCCATCTTAGCTTCCACATCATTCATCCTAGCTTCCACGTCATTCACCTTAGCTTCTACACCTTTTTGTGCAAGTGACACTTGTTGCACTTGGTCTCGTAATTTTGATATATCATGTTGCATTTCTTCCACTTCTTCATGAGTCATGCTAGAGCTTTCAGGTCGCCTACTAGGTGTTTCCATTTTCTTTATTCGAGGCATCAATTATTGATAATAATGCTTCCCTATGCCCTTTTAATTCCTTCAAAATAAATTTTCAAACCAAGCTTAAGCAAACATTTAAAAAATATACACACCTTTTTTTCACTTTGTAGGAGCTCGATATTGCCTCTGATGTATCTCTATACTTTCAGATCATCCAGTTCTGAAATGGCAACCTATGGTAGCCCTCTGTGTCCTATTTCCAATGCCACTAGTCTGATCCAAATTGGATTCTCCAAGGAAGAGTTATGTAAAATCTCCCACAGTGACCTGATTATACACTAGTTCAGTAGAGCGAACTTGTATGACGTGCCACGAGTCCCTGTTTCGACCATTGGCTCTGAAAAATATATACAAGAAACTAAAGTTTGTCCTCTTTCTGCACCTTTTTACGAAATTTCAATCCAATGCTCAGAGAAAAAGTTATGATGATTTTCCCCAGGTTACCTGTTTGGAATGTAATTCAAGAGTCTACAAAAATACCAACTTCCTCAGATCATATCTCCGCAATTATAGTGCAAAAAGCTTTGAAATTCGGACCCGAGATTTAGCATGATGTCTTCTCAAATGGTTCTTTTTTTAGCTTCTGAAACGTCGCAGAAAAAATTTTATAGAGAAAATTCCACAATGACCTATTTGGAGCAGCGAAACCCTAGAATCCATAGCTCTGATACCAAATGTTATGAAACCAGCTCAAGGAAAAGATAGAAAAGATATATCAATGCCTTAAAATTCAGCCTCTTCGAGGGGGCAACCTCCTTTACATTACATAAATGAACAATTCTTGGATGATTCAAATGACAAAACCTCCTTTCTATATATAGGAGTCTAAGGAGTCACAATATAACCCAGCCGACCTAACAATAATAATATAAAGTCACAAAAATAACAATAAAGGATTCTGTGGGGCACAGTAATAACAATATGGGGGCAATAGGGGCACAACAATATTAATAACGGTTACAACTACAATAGTACTCGGGTAATCACTAGTATTATAGGGACCCAACAAATAGACAAGTGAAAAAAATTGTTAGAGTCTTAGTTTTCATCTTTGGTATTGCTCTACTACTAGTAGGCCTTGGTAATACCCCGATGGAGTCACCATAGGAATACAAACATTTCTTTGATGCCAGTGAACTTGGACAATACCACAACAGTTTTTCTTGCTTTTCCTCTCTACGCAAGAAGAATTTCTCTTCTTTTGCCCTTATTTTATTTCTTTTCATTTTTTCAGTTTTTTCAAAGAACTGTGCATATCCACTTATTTATTTAATGAGGGAAGATGGATCCTAACTTATTGATAGAAAAAGAGGTTTTCCCTCTAGAGAAGGATATTTATATATACCTCTAACACACTTGTTCAATTTTTCCTCCCCTCCTCACTCTACTTGTATATATTTAGTTGACAAGGAATAGAAAATAAAAGATCGACAAGAGTAGGAGGTACTAGTTATAGGTTCAAGCATCGTGATTCCACTATGGTTTTCTTGGAGAAAGAATGCATTCCATTATTGTGATTCCACTATCGTGATTCCATCAGAGTATAATTGACTAAACGAATGCAAGATTCACAAAAAGAGAGGGAATAAATAGATAACCAAGCATTGATAGTAGCACAACTTCATCTTGGACTTCACCATGCTTGATCCAAAAACCAAACATGGACTCGTGCAGAAACTAGCCTACAACTGAAAACAAATGAAAGAAAAGAGTGGAGAAGAGTAAATTAAAACAAAACAAAACAATGAAAACAAACAAAAATACTCCTACTCCTAAACTAACCAAGAATAGGCGAGACATACGTAAAATGAAATTTACAGTGTGACCACTGACACATCGGTTAGACTCTGTAAGCGAGGGATTTCATATCAAGAAATATATTCAAGCATAACATAAAAAAATAAAGGTAACACAATACATACTAGGACATTCTAATTTTGAAAATGCATGCAAAAAAGGTATGAAAGAAAACTGCATGTGAAGCATTGTGTGGATGCATTATGATGGTTAGAAACATCGCGACTCAAAGGCATGCAAAGACAAAATTTTGAACTTTGAAAATGGGAGAACATGAAGAAATAAGAAAAATTACACTTTTCAATAGTTCTCACCAGGTATGACTCCTCCAATGACTGAGTGATAGGATCATGCTAATTAGATTGAGTGTGTGAAAATTGTGAAATAGAATTATTTTCAATTTGTGTGGAAGAGTGATGATGAGCCTTTAAAAATATGTTTCTATTTTGATTAGAATTGGAACTAGTCTCAAGACTACGAGTACCTGACATAACCATCATCTTGGGCTAAAGTGCCTCGACATCTTGCGGAAGTTCCAAATCATCATATGATAGGTCATCATAGACCAATGGCTTAGAAAAATGAACAGTGGAAAAATTAGAGCCTTTATGAGATGAATGGGTTAAAATATCATGAAAAACATGATCAAAGAGTTCCAAGTGAGAAATAGAGGCATCCTCATGATCTAATGAATCATAAAGAGGGGAAAATTGAAAACAAGAAATTTCACCCTTCATTTCTTTAGAACGATGAGATGATAGATTGGGATGAGGAAAAAAGAGAAAATTTATCCTCTTTGAATTTGGCTAAAAGACTAACATTCCATGAGTTCTGAGAGTGATTGAAAGTAATAATATCATCAGAAGGTAATTCTTCGCAAGATTCAATAGGAATGACAAAATCACAAAAAAATTCTGGATAATGAGGGAGAGGCATGGAAGGAAAACAATCAACCTTCATCGCAGATTCTTGTTTAGATCTGGACTCCCACTCATAGTCATTGTAAATGATATTGCAAGTTCGGTTCTCAACACCAACTCTATCCAGAAATTGATCCTCATGAACATCAAAAGAAACATTCGAAATGGGTGACACAACAACTCACAATCCAGAGGACAAAAGGAACCAAAGGATGGAGGAAAAGGAGATAACACCACAGGAAACATCAAATTCATAGTTCAAACTTGTGCTAGAATTCTTAGTATGTGGGGTGGGAGAAGATGGTGGTAAATCAATGGATGAATTCTAAACTTATCCTAACTCAACCCGTGGAAATGGAGTTGTTTTATTAGAGGAGAGGTAGAGTCACTTGGTACTACAACCTCATCTGTCGTAGATTTAGAAGCTCTAATACAAGGTATGTTGAGAGACTTTCGAAACATTCATATTCGTGCAGATTCATTGAAATGTGAATAAGAAATTTGAATGTGTCTTTCAATAAGGGCCAATCAACATCATCTCCAGAAAATTCAAAACAAAAATGAATTAAATGATTGTAAAAGTCATCAAGAGATTCAATAGGTGCATTTCACAATCACATAATTTTCTTGAACATAGATTTATAATCATACCTATCAAAGGCGCGGTAAAGCTCTGTGGAAAGGTGTTCGAAAGAGTGTATAGAGGCAACAAGCAATGTGTGACTCAATTCCCTTACATGCCCTTCAAACGTGAGAATGAACAACCTACAGGAAACATAATCACAGTCAATAATGTTTTTGTGCAAAATCAAGAAAACAAGAAGTGTGCTAAAAAAAGGTTGTTTCACCCTCACTGCTGAATTTAAGATTTGACAGGTCATCGTTGATTCTCACTGGCACTTTCATATTTTGGGTTCTAGAAAAATATGTCAGGGTTGTGATTTGGGGAGAATCCATTAATGAGTGTGGAAAGTTCAAACTGACCTCATAGGCTTAGCTTGTCATCCGACCCTCCTTCTAGCACCATAAATGTCGACAATTCTAAACCCACCAACATTTTGGTGATCTTCCCAATATGAAGTCCCAATTAGACCTCACACTATTTAGTGTAGTAATCCCATCTGGAGTACGGCCTGGTTTCCAATCAAGTGGGTTTCAATAATGTATCTTGGCTACAATAATGAATAGACTGACGTATGATGACTTTGGTGAGAACAAGTGTGTGACCTTGCGAAGAGTCAAGTGTGATGCATGAACGTTCTACCACACGGAAGGTAAAACAAGTGAGACCCTCAAAGTCTTTTAATAGACTTACACAACTTGAAAGGAACACACAAGCATAAATCACATCACAAGATAATATGTGAAATTAGTCAGTTACGACTACCTCTCATGGAAATGGTCGTTGATGAATGACTTCCTTAACGTAGTTCAATCCCAAAAAATAATATCTAATATAATGCACTGTGAAAAGCCCTCAATACTTAAATTCAAAAGAGTGAAGGGAAATCTACTTGAATGGTTGATGAGGCACAATACTTGTTAAGGTTTTGTAAATGGGGTAGAAAGCTAAGTGGGATTGATTGTGGATAAAAACCCATATTTAAGTGCACTTGAGCAAGAGGTGATCTAGGATGGGTGACCTCCCACGAAATCCTCTTTACTAGTTGCAAGCCCTAGAAGTGATGATTGACACTATGTGATTCATTTCACTAGTTTCAATCCCACTTCTTCACTCGTGTGAGCATCACACGATGCAATGAGTGCTAAGTGGAATATTAAAAAATTATGAGAAATTAGCTAGTTATGACTACCTCTCATGGAAATGGTCATAGATGAATGACCTAATTAATGCAGTTGAATCCAAAAAAATGGTATCTAATATAATGCACTACAAAAAACCCTCAATACTTAATTTCAAAAGAGTGAAGGGAACTCTAATTGGATGGTTCATGATGCACAATACTTGCTAAGGTTTTGCAAATGACGTAGCAAGCTAATTGGACCTGATTGTGGGGAACACTCCATAGTTAAGTGCGCTTGAGCTAGAGGCAATCTGGGATGGGTGACCTCCAGGGAAGTCCTAGTTACCAGGTGCAATCCCTGGAAGTGATCATTGACGCTATCTGATTCATTTCACTAGTTTCAATCCCACTTCTTCACCCTTGTGAGCATCACCTAGTGTAATGAGTGCTTAGTGCACTATTCAAAAATCATGAGAAATTAGTCAGCTACTACCTCTCATGGAAATGGTCATAGATGAATGACTTACTTAATGCAGTTGAATCCCAAAAAATGATATCTAATATAATGCACTATGAAAACCCCTTTAAAATTATTTCCTTTTCCACGATTTTGGAATGGATTCTTCTTACCCTCTTCTGGTACATTTTTCCCTCTTTCTTCTAGGTGTGTAGCTTGACCACAAACTTCATCAAGATTCATGGGATTAAACATAAGAATGGTGTGTCAAACATAGCTATGCAAACCTCATATATATTTCAACAAAGTATCTTGTGATTGCAAGTCCACTCTTATCATAAGAGCTCTTATCCTAAACTCATGAGTATACTCTTGCACATTTTGACCTTTTAACTGTCTGAAGTTTTTCCAATTCATGATAGCTTTTTTCAAATAGAATGGATGCTAGAATTGTCTTTTTATAGCAACAATGAAATCATACCAAGTAATAGAGACCTTACCATGTTTTTTGATCTCGTCTTCAGTCCTTTCTTCCCACCAAATGAGTGTTGCACCCTCCATTCTCAATGAAGCCAACTAATTTTTGATATCATCCTCTTGAAGGTTTTGAATTCTACAATACACCTCCAACCGATGAATCCAATTATCAAGCTTCTCTGCATTCACTTCACCATTATACATGGGAAACTCAAATTTAACAACAAGCTTTAGAAAAGGTGATTTACCAGTTCCTTTTGTAAAATGCTGAAGACTATGAGTAAGGTTTGTTTTAGTGGAAGAATGTGAAGATGCTTGTGAAGTAGAAGAAGAAGGAGATGGGGGAGGGGGTGGAGGTTTTTCTCCATTTCCATCACCTCCTCCTGAAGAGCCTTATCCTTTGGGCGGTTTGGAACTTTCTCCTTGCAATCTACTATTCCTCTTTTCATAGAGGACCTTCACCATAACTGTCATGTCAAAAAAATCCTTTCAGAAGGACTTCTCATCTTCTGTCATGATGGGTTCTCCTTCATGCCACATGGTCTCTGAAGACTCAACTACAACTTTTGCAACTTGAGGATGTATTGGTGTAGAAGACTTTGAGAACCTTGCTCTTCTTCCCCTTGAGCCAACTATAGGGCTTTCAACCATCCTTCCTTCACCTCTTTTGAGTTTTAACCTTGTTACCATTACACAAAACTAGCAAACAATACTCCTTCTTTGAACAAGAAAATCTAATAAGCAAAAACCAATCATCTGATACCAACTTGATACGAAATGGAGAAGATTAGTAATGTTGTGCTCATTCCCCATTTAGAATAAAACCCAATATTCTTATCATTTTCTTATCAAGTGCTTAAGGATTCAACATTTTTGCTGATTAACTTATTCCCATGAGAGTTTCTTATGTAAATGTTATAAATAATTTTAACATAAAAAATATGTTGAACAACAAAAAAATAACAAAATATAAACATCAAAATACAACACGCAACACATAGAATTGATGAGGACTTCACCCCTCCTAGGCTACGTCTGCTTGGTCTAGCTTCCAATTCTTGGGCCTCTCTATTATGCTCAATATTACAATAAAAGGGTGCTTAAAATGCTCAAAATCCCTCTGAAAACTATCTCAATGAGTTCATAATACTCAAAAATGGCTATCTAGACTCTTTTTGCATCCAATTTAGATAATAACTTAAGAAGTTATGACTGATCCAAGTTCTCCCACTATTTGTTCCACAAATTTCTTCAAAACTAGCATGATTCAACAAATTAGCCCCAAAAATGCTAACTAGATGAAAATTTCACCACGTGGCGGGCTATAACCTGTCAGTCGTATCTCAAATCACAATCGACGAAGTTTGGTGTGCTTAAGGCATTGTTAACTTAGCAATGATGGTGTGATAGAGATATCGTGGACTCTATAGGACATTAAATTGCAATTCATAACATCTCGCATCTGAAACTTATCGCATTTCGCAATCGTAAGATAACCATCGGCAGTCATTAAGAGGAACTTGTGTTTATCTATGATATGAGATTGCGATTCGTGATCCATTGAATCGAAACCTAGTTATCTAGAGTTTTTTGAAGAGACTAGACACATGATGGTTGAGAGAGAGCATGTTAGATCGCTAAAAATGGAGGCTCAGAAGGAGCCTCTTGAAGCTGCAGAGCATCCAAAATTGGAGAGCTAGAGAGGATGCAAAGTGGAGACATCCACTAAAGAAAATAGCTCTGGTTGGGGTGGAGTTTGATCCAAGTGGGAAGAGGGAGAACATGCAGTTATAACTCCAGGAGTGAGGTGGAATGATGTAGATCCTTAGTCCAAGAGTCGCATAAATTTGGGCAGGGTCCATTGAGGCATCCTCCTGATGGATCATTACCTCTCTATAAGGGGGCCACAATATTCGGTAGTAGGAGGATCAATTTCAATCAGATAATAAGGAGTGCAGAGGGTTATTGACAGCAGAGAAGGAGGCTGAGTAGCAGAGTTAGAAGCAACACAAGTTTCCTAGTAAATAGTTGTAGACATAGTTGATTCAATTTTTTTTTGTTATGTTTATTTTTATGCTTCTCAGTTGTTGGTGTTGCATTAGCAGCAACAATGGTGTGAAGTGTTGCATGCATTACATTCCATAGGTGCAAGATAAGGGTGGTTGATAATCCCTTTCATGGTGAGAGGGAGTGTTGTAAACGCAACAAGAAAATCTCAATTTGACGTTGGCTTTGTCAAACTAGAGAAAATTAAAATTTCCACATCAATAGAAATCATGGATGTAGTTAACCGAGGTAACATTCCTCTTGCCACTCAGTTAACTTAGTTAATTTGACTTGGAGGGCTTGAGTTCAATTAAGCATGAGGATTCCTAACTTATAAAAATTTAATTAAGTTATATTAAGTTATGTGTAGTTAAACTAGTTCTCAGTGAGCAGAGAGATAGGTTATTCACTTGCAGGGTGTGCTCAGTTGAGAAAATTAATTGTAATGCATCTCTATGTATCATATTATTGCAAACATGTATTGGGATTTTTAGCAAATTACTTTCTCCGAGAAAAATATTGTATGCATGTGTGTTAATTCTCATTACATGTTTGTGATTGATGTTCTAAATTTTGAACTAATTTCCACAAAGTAGTAGAGTAGGTTTGTGTCTTGTTATTTTGATTAAAAATTATTGAGCAGTTGCAAGTTTTCATCATAATTTCTAAATGAAACTACACTACAAAGATTTGAAGAGGCTAAAATTAAGCCTTGAGTGCAATTTTGACTTCGCAATGTTGTGAAGAATGCCAAGATAGTGATATGGAGCTAAGTAAGAGATTAGGGAAGTGTTATATCACATCCTTGAGGTTGAGTTCTATGAATAGGACTACATAGAGGATCAATATAGCACTATAGAGGCTGAAAATGGTAAAATTTGAGGGAAAACATCAAATTTTGGCTAGGATTACATATGTAACTCTACATTAAGTGTTAGTGATGTGCTACAACACTAGGAAGAGGATCAATGTTGTGCTACAAAAGGTTTAAAAGCACTTAAAACTTGCAAGGAAGCTGAAATAAATATTTTAGCTAAGGATTACCTGAATCCGCTAAGAGTTGGAAGGTTCCTTTGTGCCACTGGATCATTCAAAAAGCCTCATTCAAACTCGTATTTTTTCCTATGTTATCTTATGTCATTGTAGGGATGATCATAATACACAAATGTTGGATAGGCTTTTCCAGGTGTCCTCTAAAATTATTTGAAACAGTTGGCCCCTAAGTTCCATCTAGACCTAAGGCAATGAGAGGAATTGAAGAGGGTTGTGGTAGGGGCTACAAAAAACTTTACTATTTGATCAATTAAGCCTTGAGTGCAATTTTGACCTCGTAATGTTGCGAAGAAGGCCAAGATAGTGATATGGAGCTGAGTAAGAGATTAGGGAAGTGCTATATCACATCCTTGAGGTTGCGTTCTATGATATAGGAGTATATAGAGGGTCAATATAACACTATTGAGGCTAAAAATGGTAAAATTTCAGGGAAAACATGAAATGTTTGTCTAGGATTACATATGTAACTCTACATTAAGGGTTAGTGATGTGCTACAACACTAGGAAGAGGATCAATGTTGTGCTACAAAAGGTTTAAAAGCACTTAAAACTTGCAAGGACATTGAAATAAAAATTTTCGCTAAGGATTACCTCAATATGCTAAGATTTGGAAGGTTCCTTTGTGCCACTGGATTGTTCAAAAAGCCTCATTCAAATTCATAAGTTTTCCTATGTTATCTTAAGTCATTGTAGGGATGATCATAATACACAAATGTTGGATAGGCTTTTCCAAGTGTCCTCTGAAATTATTTGAAATGGTTGGCCCCTAAGTTCCGTCTAGACCTAAGGCAATGAGAGGAATTGAAGAGGGTTGTGGTAGGGGCTACAAAAAAACTTTACTATTTGATCATGTCTAATACTTGGTAGATAGCTTGCAAAGTGCCCCAAGCATCCATTGTGGCACCAGGAATACAAGAAAATATTAACACGTCCAAGATAGACTTTATAGCAAATGGAAACTTGCTATTATTCTTTTAAGGTTATCTTTTGACTAATTTTAATGATTTATGATAATAAAAAATTAGAAATTTTGATGTGTAAAAGAGTGTCCACCATCACTGAACAATCCAAAGAGGGTTGTTGTATAATTTTTCATCTATATTTGTGCTTTGTCATGGAAAATTTTGGTGGAATTTGCTTGCATGTCCCATTTTTGTGGTAATTCAATTAGAAGTTTATGCTAGAAGCCCTCTAGAGGCATTTTGAGCCATCAAACAACACTTATGGGGTCAAAGCTTTCTAAACATAGCTCTTAGCCCCTTAACAACATTCTACACACTTACATTTTTTAAATAGTGTGGTATCAACTTTAGTAGAAATCTATGTTCATGTACTATGCCTCCAACAAGTTGAACTAACTGTTTGATCACCATGGTACCAAGTAGATGCCCTGTTAGCACCAATCACTCACTCATGTAGAGTACTTGCATGTGATCTTTCAAAAGGATTGTAGAAATTCCAAAGCCTAGCACTAATTTAGCGTCGAGAGATGCAAAATCACTAATTCATATATATCTATCATGCTATGTTAATACTAGGCTCCTAGAAGGAGAGGAGGTTCGATTATTTAGTATCATACTTGTTCCGTGGTTGAGAAAAGCTTCTAGGAGTTAGATTTGAGAGCATAACACAAGAAGATGAAGATTTTGTAGTAGGAAGCTAAGCCATAACATAGGTTCCTTTAATCACGCTATCTGCTATATGTTTGTTCCTCAGGAGGGAGAAGCCCAACATGGTTAAAAGTCTGGCCATATTGTAAGTTTGTTGTTATTATTAATTTTTTTTATGTGTTTATTAATTAAATTTAAATTTCAAAAATATTTATTAATGATAATTATTTTAAATTTTAATATGTATTTTGCTAATTATTATTTTTACGATAGTGCAGAGAGATATGAATTCAGTTTAGTTGTTTGTGATATGAGATATTTATGTTGCAAGAATTGCTATTATAGACAAAAGTAGTGCAAGTTACTATTATACTTCTTGGAATACCATGGAACTTTTGAGATTTTGGTTTAACCATATATTCTTGACACAATTTCTTAAATAATCTTGTAGTGACCTTTACAAGGATTTCCCATGGTCTAAAAATATTACTATTCTTGGCCTACTAGAGTATTTATGAGGATTCATGGTCCCAAATGGCTTAAAAATTAACACACTTATTTTAAACTAATGCACACTTGGTTCTAAAAATAACATGTACGCACTTTTCTATGCATAAAAAATATATATATGACATCTCATTATTTCACGGACAAAGATTTAAATTGGAAAACCAGTTTCCAATATAGATGTAATGCAAGCATGTCCTTTGTAAAGGTTATCAACTCATCTGGTAAAGGTTTCCAACTCTAAAGGCTTAAAATATTCCATGGCCACTTAGCTTTAGAGGTAAGTCATATTTTTTGTTCTATTAAAAATCAAAATTTTAAAGGGTTTTTTTAATTACAAATATAGTTTATATCATTGTACTAGCTGAAAACATAAAGACAAATAAAAAACCAAACCAATAATAGAGTCACAAGAAAACATTAACTTGGAGAAAAATACCAAACAACAAACACAAATTATAGAATATTTAAATGAATTAAAACTATTGATTGAAGAGCTACATCCCTTAACCTCATTATTACCTCTATTGACCATGCCCATCATGAATTGAAAATTATTATTGAATATAGGAGTAAGATGAGAGAATTACACTCACTGGTATCATTGAACGATAAGTTAAAAATTTGAATATCACCAAACAAAAAATCGTGGGGTTATTTATTGGACCAAGATTCAACCAACCCTATGATCCTAGGAAAAGATGTATTTGCAATGGTTGGTGTGCATTTGATACATGGAAAGAGAACTAAATGAGTCAATTGTTTAGGTCTTTTTAAAACCAATTTGTTATAATACAAAGGTACCATTGTATTATCTTTGCAAATAATAGGCCATGTTTACAATTAACCTCCATGTGCACTATTTTAATATTAGTGATTTACAATGGGCTTGTCTTGGCTCCCCTTAGAATCAACCAAATGTTAGGCATAATCCATTCATAGGGCCGCCTAATCCTAGGTGTATTCTCAACCCCCCATAGGCACTAAAGCATTTGGATTTTTTTGACGACACAAGCACTATGATAACATGTCTCACATGTAGTCTAGTGTAATATAGTTCACTTGTGTAGCCTCCAAATGAGATACATCAAAGGATTATCTTAAAGTTTTAGGTGTCGACTCTTTAGGACACATCGATTATAGACCATCAACTCCACATTGGTAGGCTAATGATTATGATTCAAGTCGAGTAGCATTGTATTTATGTTCTCATTGTAGGCATAATTGTAATGCATCAATGGAGCATCCTATCCATGGAAGTCTCGTGAATCATCTTCGTAAAGTTTTTATTTAATGTTAAGTCATTGGTTATATATTTAATTGTACAATTGACAAATATTCAATAAATGTAACCTTAAAATACTTCTTTTCACTATTATTTTTTTAGAATATACAAATGTTATGAGAGAATACACTATGACCTAGGTGAGAATATGTCAGTTCCTTTAAACTTGATGTCGCCATGGATGCAATATTTGACACTGTGGCACGTCCTACACAAGTATTTAAATGAATTTATGTGTGCCTAATTCAATGATAACTTAGCAAGATTTTAATTTAATTTTTTTTTGCTTTAAAATTGTTTGTGTTTTTTTTAATATTAGGTATTTTATATTATTATAAAAAAATTATACACAAAAGTAGTGCAAGATACTATTATACCACTTGGGATACCATACCCGTCGCATAAGCCCAAAATTTTATAGTTGCATATCTCATAGGCTACTAGATTGTCTTTTAGACTATACAAAGTACCAAAAAAAAACACAAGATGATATACATGACAATGTAAGTGCCATAAAAGTAACTTGTCTTCAAACATCAAGTTTACTTTGTCATTAATCTATTACAGAGTCCATCGAGATCATTAGGTTCGGTTCATTGTCATTGTCTGAGGATAAAAAATCAAAGTTTTCCAATTTCTTGCCAATTATAGAAGCTCTCCTATTTTTATCCTATAACACATGTTTCATTAAAATTGTAAAAATTGTATTACAACGACTTCAACAATAAACATATTTCATTAAATTTCGAATTATATAGTGGATATAGAATTTAGAAGTTTAACTAGACTATGTTTAGTTTGCTACTTTGAATATATCTATTCATCATTTTTTTCAATAAAATTCTCATCATAGATTATATAAAACAAATTTATATAAACTTGCATAAACAAATCTTTGGCATCTTAATCTAGGACGCCTTACATTATTTCTTCTAATATTATTTACAGTTCCTATTAAAAAAATTGTTAATCTTTTTATATGAAAAGGATAATAATTATGTATATTAGTATTATGAACTAGTTTGGTTATAATTTGATATAGAAAATACCATATTGTCTGTGTTGATTTAATATTGTAGTATAAGGTTGGCACAAGTTTGAAGTGTCAATAAAACTTATTTAATAATAGAATTATACCAATATGTTTGTTACCGTAACAACCTTAATTCTAGGTATTATCGAAAATTTTGTTTGCATTGAGTATCATATCTTATTATATTAGTAGGTCGATAACATTTTATAATTGACAAGAGAAAATATTATATAAGACTCATATTATGTTTAACTATTTTCTTTTGACAATGAAAACCAATTATAAGATACAAATTATAGAAACATTCAATTTGGAAAAGTTATATGATAAGGACTTCATAAACATTAATTATTTTGTAAACAAACCTAGATCCATCTTAAATCAACATCTACCAAGTTCCAAGAATGATCAAGTCCAGAGTTAACATGTATCCAAGATGGTACTCTTGCATTCTATAATATATTTCCCCAATCCTTTAAATAGGATTTATCATAACGAACACCACTGGAAAATATCATGGTCTATGGTACCATGGACTTGTAAACCATCATCAATAAACCCATAAAATGATTGCCTCAAACTTATCTCAATTATTTTATTACCTAAATATTCAATGCAAACCTCTCCATATCCTAGTAAAAATTGACATTTATGGGAATCAATGTTTACATGGGGTCCTACCATATTGGGTTGTATAGTGCCTTTGGGTGAAATCACCATATTAACTTAAGATACGATAGTATAAAAATACTTTTAGTAATTTCAAACCAATTAGTGACCATGAATAGGCCAAACATGGGACTACTAGGCACAACAATAGCAATGCATGCTAGGTGCCTGAAAGTAGCTCTTAGTAGGAATCAATTAAATCATATTAGTATGTCAAACATCAAAGCAACATATTATATTTATGGATAATAGAACATATACATTGATGTTTAATTTCTGTGCCTATTGACTCTCACCCCCAATTTTCCCATAACCCAAGGGGGTCAGTGGTTGATCAAAATATGATGGTGTTATGAGGATCTTAATGTAGGACTTGGCAGGGAGTGCCTCCCTTGAAAATTTTGCATTGAAACTACTCTACTAGAAAGTTGTAGTAAAATATGTTTTTATGCTAAATTTTCTAGCACTTAGTGCATTTGGAAATTTGCTACCCCGTGGACTTGATTTATACAAATTTAATAAACATTTATAGTGATATTAAAACGTTTTCAATTCTTTTTTTATAGTGATATTAAAATGTTTTCTTATTTATATATTTATTTTTCATGGACTGTGTGAGGGTTTTTCTCAGCTCTAACATTTTTCTCATGACATTTGATACAAAATAAATAATTTATATTTAAAATTAATTATGTACTTTAGCATTTCATTTTTTTTAATTTTTTATCCTATGTAATGTAAAAGTTACTAATTTGATTAGAAGAAATTAGTAAATATACCATCGTTTATTTATCAGTTTATTCATTATATATTATTATTGGTATAATAACTAGCCTAGATCCATATTATGTTCTAAGGTCTTGGAATTCGTCAATTGGAATTGCTATAAGAATAATTTTTTGCAAGTTTTCCTCTCCAAGAGGGAGAGGTTTTTGTCCTAGCAGAAACCCAACATCTTGTGTTCTTGTCTCTTGTATTTTGATAATTGTTTGATGAAATAAGAAGTACACATATTAATGGTATCAAGAGAAGATTGTGCTAATAAGAAAAATGTTAAAATAACTCACACATAGTTATCATGTGAAGAAGACTCATATAAACTACATTTTCCCTAGATTATTCAACATTGTTTCGGAGTTATGGTTACAATCAAAGGAAGGGAAGAAAAGAGACATTTCAAGGATCAATTTTCTAGTAGGGCATCAAAGCAAGCTAAAGGACATCAAGGTCTGCATTAAAGAAACAAACCCTGATATTGATCAAACCCTAGAAATATACAACAACAGTCTACATAAGCAAGTTTGTCTATACAATCAAGGAGGCAATCTACAACAACAAGAACTTGTGTCTCCACAGTCCTCATGAAAATGCCACCAAGACCCTCATCAATATGTCTACAAAACAAGACAACTCGAAGGATTTGAAAATGAAGATCACATCAACTTGGAGAAAGTTGAAACCCTAGCAACAATTGTGATCTACAAAATAAGGAAAATCATATTGAAGGCATTATCATCTCCAAGGTCATAAAATCAAGCAAGGGTCATATCCTTTCCCTAGAAGAAGACCATCTAAGGAAGCAACTAATCATCCTCATCAAAAGGGAGCAACCTCTTCCATTTAAGGAAAGGCTTTCTCACTTAAAATAAGATCATCCGAGAAGAATCCCTCATACATATTCTTCAACCTTCACCAACATGATCAAGGTGAATATTTCATCTTCACATTACAAGTAAGAATCTTTTCAATTTATAAATTTTGTTAAATGACTTCATGAATTGCAAGGACATCTATAAGTTGATGGGTCATCAAGATCCCTTGCATGGAGAAGAAGGATATTGATAGTCCTCTAAGAAGATGAAGTCACTAAAAGCTCTGCTCTAAATTTATGGAAATGGATACTTATAAGATCCCCTCATATAGAAATATTGGAGACGTCAAAGAAAATCTATAAGATAGACTCATTCTTTGAATGTGCAATGAAGAAGGTGACATGAAATTTTATTTACATGGAAGCAAAGGTATCAAAGGATGTAGGATAACTTCATAAGGTCCCATCAATAAGATCGAGGAAGGAAGATAACCATCATTGATCTATAATGCACTAACAAATAATCAAGGTAACAAATATCTATGAGTTACCTCATTCAACAACTTATGGTCTCTATGATAGATAGTGAAACACAAGTTGATCACAAAAATAGTGAAGGTTAAAATAACTCAACCATGTATAGAAAGGATGTAGAAATTTGAATAATATTACACTTATTCACAGAGATTATCCTAAGTATACACTATTTGTGGAATGCATGCATAACACATAACCTCTTCTACCATTGATCATCAATTTGCGGAGTTAAAAAAAACAATTGCATGCGCACATTAAAACATCAATCACACATATCAACACAGTATGTAATGGGGAAAGCATACGGCTAAAAACCCCCAACTATCTGTATATTATAATGATAGAGAACATGTAACAATACATAGTACAATACTCCTCACAAGTACTCAGTACTATATCCACATGCTACACACAAACTAGCTCAGATTTGAACAAGTTACGGGTTCAAATCTCCTCCACTGTTTTCCTTCCTCTACTGTGCAATCCAAGTTGAGAATAGATGAGATCCAAGTTTGAATTCCCTTGGCTTGTACTACGCAATCCTCATTGGCAATCTCAATTAATGATTGTGCAAATCTCATGCACAACTATAGTCACAACTAATAGTAGTCTCACCCTTTCACCCACCTCTAACACTTGTATCCACTGAACTGTCCATGCACTGAGTTAACTGATGTATTATTTAGTTGACTTATGAGTTAATAATTAGTGAATTAATTAATAGTTAATTCACTCCACTCATCACTAGTGTATTTTTCAGTTAGACTAAATACAACTAGTTCAACTAAGTCAAACTGAACACAATTCCATCAACTCCTCAATCAACTCCACCAAACTCAATCACTTGACTTCTAACTAAAGTCTATCATGCAATAGCTCAACTAACCCATAGGAAAAGCATATTTCCTTATGGCAGTTGCATGTGCCACATCTGTAGCTCAAACTGAAGTACTGCAAGAGGATAAGATAATGTTAATATTCCAAATATTATTAAGAGCTAATAATATTCGACTGTTCTATTTTTTTTACTGCCAGTCTAAAAATAGACTCCACCCATATGTCTAAAAATAGAGGTCCATAAATTTTTACCAGCATGACCAATCATCCATAAATAGCATCTTGCAACTCATAGACCATGATCCATATGTCTTAAAAATAGACATAGTCTAAAAATAGACTTTGTGCCAAAAATAGCGTGCAGGCTCACTTAATGAAGGTGACTTATTTTCACTAAGCTTCATCATCTTGTTGCATTTTCAACACTCCCTCTCAACAAGATATGGATTATCTGCAACCCCTATCCTTCCTCTGTGGTATTCGAATTTGCTCCTGGTGAGCGCCTTTGTGAAGATATCAGCATCCTGATCCTCCGTGGAAATGTATGAAAGTAACATGATTCTCTGCTGCACACAATCTCTGATATGATGGTACCTGATGTCGATGTGCTTGGATCTATCATGAAATACTAGATTAGCCAAGAGTTTAATGCAACTCTGGTTATCACAATAAATCACAGTAGGCTCCAAGTGTGATCCGAACAACCCGACCAGGACCTTCCTCATCCATATAGCCTTGCATGCAGCCAAACTCGCTGCCATATACTCGACCTCTGCTGAACTGAGTGTCATGGATCTCTGCTTCTTGCTGTACCAAGAAACTGTTGTCGACCCGGTACTGAAGATCCCTCCAAATGTGCTCTTTTTTTCTGTTGGGCTCCCTTCCCAATCTGCATCCGTGAAGCCACATAGCTTCACCTCATCCTCCTGTCTATACCACAATCCATATCCTGATGTGCCTCTGAGATAACGCAATACATGCTTTCCTGCCTTCTAGAAGAGCTTGGTTGGCTTCCATAGCTTGTCAAAGTTGGTTAATAGCATAGCATATATCGGGTCGTGTATTGACCAAATACATAAGCGACCCCACCAACTGTCGATAAACAGTGGCATCCACTACCTCCGCTGAAGTAGCATCCTCCTTCCTCCAACCTCCAGGA